>BHFT01002041.1:0-14314 GCA_004320025.1 Laticauda laticaudata | reverse complement strand
GAACTGCATTCATGTAAGTACCCGCGAAAATGTAATATATATATATATATAAAACACAAATATAAAATAACTGTAAATCTGCTATTTTTGTCATCTCTGTGATGGGGGATAGGAGTCAATCCTCATCTGCTTTCCTACTTTATAGGATTTATGGGTCTCAGTATCATTTTTGGGATTGTCTCAGGTTATTGTTGTTGTTTTCCCTCCTTATATGAGACCTTGTTCTTGCTACACCAAGATATGAACACAATGTTTTTGTGTTGCAGGGTATAGAGAAATGTTGTTGTTAAATAAAAGAGAAGGATATTCCAGCTGCGTAACTTCATGGCATGTTCTTTATGAAGTCATAACCTGCATTTTTCATTTAATATCTGAGGTAACCTCCAGAGAAAGTAAGTAGGTTAACACTGGGAGTTAATAGTAGAAGGTTCACACAAGCAGTACCAATCATTTTAATTTTGTTTATTGCCTTTACCCAAAAGTGTATCACCCTGCTGGGTTTTTTTCCCTTTTTATATTTTTTCTATTTTTTAACAGTAGGTCATTAGACAGCAAGAGACAGGCAGCCTCCAAATTGTGCAAATAAAGTAAATGAAATGAACTGTTTGAGAAAATTTATATAAGCAGTTGAACTTTCTCTCCTAGAAATTTTAAATAGCCACTCGGCTGTTGTTTGGTAGTAGTAAATGGATAAGCATTAGCTAAAAGGTCCTGAGTTCAAATTTCATCTCAGCCCTTAGCTTATTGGTGACTTTTGATAAGGCAGTTTTTCACAGGTGCTCCATACCCATTTTTAATACAGCTGTAATGAACTAGCATAACTAGAAATATTATTGAAATGCTACACAAAGAAAAAAACTTTTTTTCCATGTGGGCATTGCATAGCCATCATTTCTCTATAAATGAACTCCCCATGAATTATTCCCATTGTATTGGGCTAAAAGAAAATGACCAGTCCATGGTGATCTGGTTAAGCTTTTTCTGACTGAATGTTGGAAATGTTTAAAAAGGTTCGCGGCATCAGGTCAAAGGTACATTTTTTTCTCTTTTTTATCTCTCACTATTATAAATATATTTATTTCATAATCTGGGTTCATTGAGTCTCCCTCCACTTTAAAGTTTTGTTTAATTCTTAATAGGGTTATTTGATCAGCAAGTTGGATACTTCAATTTTAGATTATCTATCATCAAGTTAAAACATTTCCAGGATAGATGGTTGAGAGAGAGACTTTCTGTTCCAGGAACTGTATTCATTTCTTTTCTCTGCTTTCTGTTACCAGTGAATAGGAAGCATTTTCCACTTATCCCATTATTATTATGTTTCCTCTGGAGTTTTCAGGGAGGGACTGGTGTAACCAAGTAAACAAGGTTTATTTGAATCCTCACAGTTGTTGACATAAAGAACTCTGGATGCCTGAGTTAATTCCACATTCTAATTGTCCAAATTGTACATTTCTAGAGAATGTGATAAAAATATTTTTTTTTCATCATTATTGAGCACCTAGGTAGGCTATATAATCTTACTGGGTTTCATGGGAAAAGAAGTGAAAGTAAATAATTATATTATTATTAATGTGGTTATATTATTGGGAAATGACCCAATTTTTTCTGAACTCACTTGTTCTGCTACTTTCTCTGTTGCTAAAACAGAACATGTAACTTGGGAAGGGGACAAGGCCTGTGCTTTTACTGAAAATGTAAAATAAATGTGTTTAACACTATTATTCTTTGTGTATTTAACTATTTTTCTGCTGTTACATATTTCAAATGTGATAGTGATGTAGAAAGTCAGCGCCTACCCCTCCTAGAAGAATGAAATTTTTTGGGAAATAATTTTTAAAAGGCAGAAGCAGAAAACAGCCCCCACTTTCCTTAATAGGCCACAGCAGATGTCAGCACTTAAGAGATAAAGAGCTTATTGAAAGAGGAAGAAAGTATCTGGATAGCTCTATTCATAGGCAAAGCAAATATTGCAGGCAGAAATCCATTCAAGACTGGGTATTCTGAAATGCCCTGCAGCAAAGTCTGAACAAAGGCAGAATGGTAGAATTAAAACCTGTCCCTTCACTCAAGATCCAAAATAGGAGGAAAGCCATGAAGGTACAAAAGGAATTACCCAACACCCTTTCAGAACACAAGCCTCTTCATTGTACCATCCCTACAAGGGATTGGTAGGGATGTTTGGAGCAGTCCAAATTTCACCTGAGAACTCAGATAAACAATAAGCCAGAGGCTGACCAGATTAGCTCAGACAAACACCTAGGATTTGCATTTCATCTTTTGCCTATAGAGCCAGCCATGACCCCTACATAACCCCCTACATGACCCCATAGTAATCTGACAACAGCCAATAGAATATATGTTCTTGCACAGGAACAGGAAGCTCAAGTGCAAAGCCCAAAGAAGGTATAAAAAAAACACCCCTCTCAACTGCATTTTGTCATCTGCCCAGAACTACAAACCCATGTGGTTCTGCTTCATCAGTAAGTCATCTTTCCAATCAACCTCCATGTTTCCAAGTCTTTTTCCCAGCTTGGAACTGAACCAGATGGATATTTCTTCCCATGGTGACATTTGAAGAGGCTCTGGAGCTACAATCTGATCTTCAGAGGTTTAGTTGGGTACCCCCACCCCAACCCCAGGCTTTCTGTCACAAAAAGATGTAACTCAAGAGCTAATATTGGAGAATTAGACACAAGTTGCTGAATAACTTTTCAAAATACCTGATTTGTGTTTTGGATTGCCCTGCAGCAAAAGAATTTATTTTGTGCAGAAATATAAAAATGGCTAATAAAGACAGCCTATAAATAAAAATGTATTCAGTGTGAAAACAGTCTTTTTCTGTTTCAGATTGTGAGTTGGATTGGGTTTTTTTTTTCTTTAATCCAATAATGCAGAACAGTGTGTTAACCATTATGTTTGGCTTGTTAAACATTTGACATTTACCCTTTGTTTACAAACAGAACTGGTGACCCGGAGCTGCCTCTTTTTTGACATTTGCTATTGGTCCAGGCATTAAACATGAAAAAGCACAGTGCAAATAAACACAGAGATCATGCCGTGTCTACATGATTTTTCAATTTTTAATGAATAATGAACTTTTATTATAAATATTCAGGAACATATATAGCAGAAACACAAGTCTGACTGGAAAGTTGGATAATCAGGTCCAGCAAAGGAAAAGCTTCAGCAGCTTTTTCTTAAGTTCACATGCAGCCCTACATAGAAAGACTCTGTAAATATTTAATAGTGTGCTATAATTGCAACCCTTATATGTACCTAGCAACTGAATGTTACATATAGAGAAAAATATACTCTGGATTTCTTCCTTTACTTGGATTCATGAAGATGTTCATTCTGGGACACATACACATTCCATCCTCCAAAATTGGTTGAGCTCCTTTCAACCTGATAGGTGCTTCTTATTTTAAAAGTAAATTGTAGGAGAAGGACAAACAGAGCTTAGGGGCAGAGTCAGAGGAGAAATCAGTCTAGAGTCATTATGATCCCACAAGTGGTTTAAGTTCAATCCTCCTTCAATTCCGTTGACTCCTATTTAGCACCAGTTTAGGGATAACTATTCGTTGATTAGGGGCACAGTGGTGGAACAATTAAGCTGCTGGGCTTGTTGATGAAAAGGTTGGCCATTTGAGACACAAGTACTGTGTAATGGGGTGAGCTCCTGTTCTTATCCCAGCTCCTGCCTACTAGCAATTAAAAATCATGCATATCCAAGTAGATAAATAGTTACCACTTCAGTGGGAAGGTAACAGCAATCCGTGCACTTTACTATATAGTTGTGCTGGCCACATGACCACAGAAATGTCTTCAGACAACACTGCCTCCCTTGGTTAGGAAACAGAGATGAGCACACACACACATACACACACACACGTCAGATACAACTGGATGGGGAAGCCTTTACCTTTTTATGTAGTGCTTAGATTTTTGTGTATGGACATGGGCAATCAAATCGGTAAGGTAAGATCCCACTGGCCGATGGATGCAAAACATATGCATAAAGGACACAGCGGAGACGGAGCAAAATTTCGGGGTGGCCATATCCATTTCATCCGCTCCAAAAAGTGCAAAAATTTACATAAACGAAACGAAAGAACGGATGTAGGTAGTAATGTAGCGCGGGATGTTAAACAGATGTTCATCAGAAGCCTAGCGGATGAAAGGCGGATGGAAGCGGATGACACCTCGAAGCGAACGGTTCCGGGGAGAGAATTTTGAAGCAGACGCGCATAGCGGAAAGGGCGGATGCATTGCGTCGTATGAAGCAGATGCCTCACTTATTGGACTATAGATAAACAAAGGGGATGCCGTGCGGATGTATATTGGATGCAACAGCGTTCACTGCGCATGGGGGAGTATGAATTGCATCGCTGTCCGCGGGATATAAAAGGAATGCAGCAGGCACGCAGAATAGTCCTATTTTGACTCAGAATAGCTCTCAGAGACTGAGTTGTTAACTTGTTGTAATAAAGTTTATTCTTTGCTTAAGATACTTAATACATGTTTACTTGTTCATTTTGCTTATTAATAAAGTCATAAAGTTTACCTAAAAAAGTTAAATAAAGTTTTCTTTGCTTAAGACACTTAATTACAGTTTACTTGGTTCATTTGCTATTTAATAAGTCATAAAAGTTTACCTAGAGAAGTTAATGAAGTTTATCTTTTCTTAAGACTTTTATTCTCTTGTTCTTTTTTACTTAATAAAGTGTTGGTGAAAACTTGAAAATAGTTAAGCCTTTGCATGCTTGTGGGATAGATAAGGATAGTTGTGGGATAGATTAAACCTCACGTGGCAAGCATAGTGGGACTGTATGGTCCACATCCCAGTGATCCAGATATCTTCTCCCCTTTTATAGAAATATCGGTTGTCCGTAGGTGTCCTTCTACATACTCTAGACATACTGCAGACATTCCTAATTATGAGATACTCCCAGATACAAACGTCTTTGTCGTTTTTAATACTTTATATACGGGATGCATACGTTACATCCTTTCTATCCTTCCGTGCTAACTAACTGCTTGTTAGATGTTCCGTGTACATTTTGTTTCCTCCTCTTATCCATTTTCAGCTGCAGTGGATGTTGAGTTGAGGGGATGTCCAGAGGATGCAGAGAGGATACAGTGGACGTTTAACGGATGATAACGGACATAGAGCGTTTGTTGCGGATGTAACATGCGTATGCGGCAGAAAGTTATCCGTTCGCAAAGTTTTGTGCAGCTCAAAACTTCTTGCGCAGAGAATCGGCTAGTGGATGGTGCTTGCAGGATAAGCGTATGAACACGTAGTGCGTGCGAGTACACAATGGATGCATAGCGTTTTCCAACAGATGGCAAGCTTTTTTTTAACATTTTACATCCTCTTTGCATCCGTAAGTGCAGTGGGATCGGGCCTTAACTGGAACTTAATGTGTGGTCCTGATTCTTCACACCTGACACATTTGTTTGTTAGACATAATACACTTTTGAAGATGACATTTCTATGTAGACTTATCTGGACATAAATCCATTAGCTTCATTAGAGTTTATAACTGAATTTACTACCAAATAAATATCCATGGAGTGGCATCATGGAAAGATATTTGTTATATCCTGTGCTCCAGTCATATTGGCATTTATTGGAGAACTATCCTCTTCTATTGGGTTAAAAGAAGTTAGAACTTGTCCATGTAGTATGTTGATATCAATGTAGCATGTTCATGTCCATGTACGTAGTACAAATACTACTGAGACCTTCACACAGGTGTTTTTACATTGTCCCCATTACCAATTAGTTGTGAAACTTTATATTCTTGGTTTTTTGAAATATTATAGGTCATAATTTTTCTTGATTTTCTCACTTTTAAGACACCATTTATTATTAATCATTAATTATTATTATTAGTTAATGTGTATGCTATTACACACAACATTGCTAGATTTTACCAATGGCAATTAAAATTCACAAACAGATAATTAAGCATCCATAGCATGGGTAAAGTATGGCAATTTTTTCTTGTTTAAATCTTTATCTGTTTTTGCATCCTTTTTGAGGCTTTCAAAGGCCTTTAGTCTATAGACTTAGGTATGAAGAACTTTTATAGAGATTTTATTGTTTAATATTATATCATGTTAGAAATCTTAAATTTTAGTTATTTTTTTAATCTAAGTTTTAGTGTTATTACTGAAGCAGGTATAATTTTCCCTGATTGTATTGAATGCTGCTCTATGACTGAAATTCATAATTTGATTTTAGTTCTTGTAATATACTGTTTATTTCTATGCTTATTTTATTTCAATACTGCATATACCTTTCAGTGCTTCTTTGTGCCAAGAATGAGAAGTCCCAAAATCTGAGAACATAGCACAAAGCAGTCTTAAGACAGGGAACCCTGTGTTTCTCAGGCTGTTGGTTTTGAAACTGATTACAAGCAGAATGTTATATAGTTCTTCCAAATTTAACATTGCTTTTTGATTGCCAACCAGTTTTACTCATATTGTTATACAATGTGAAACAGAAGTGTAGCTTTTATGGTTAAAAAAATGTGTTAAAATTCATTTAATTAAATGAGAACTGTTTTGGTTGCTACAGGATACTGACCTGTTTCAGAATTAAATTATAAGACTGGATATATAGAAAACCATAAATGAAGCCAGAAGATACAATAGGGACTATGCCCTGCACCCTTTTGCATAAAAAGAAAAATAAACTTTTATAACTCAAATAGGGCTATGGATAATCTTCCAAAGTCAGAATGACCATTACATAAATTCCAGTCCTGGAATAAAATGTTCTGTGTGCTGGAGTGTCTTTTCTTGAATACTGAATATAATGGAATATCCTCTTCCACTTTCAAGGTATCTGACTTCCCACAATTGACTGCTTTGTTTTTAATTTTTTTTCCAGCCATTGCTACATAAACACTGAAGTTTATATAAGTGTAGCAAAAGAACTATTCACATTTCTCTAAACAGCAGTCTCCTAATCATGCCTATTGGGAAAAACAGAACAGGACTACAGTATCTGTATGTAATTGATTACACTGCCGCTTCAAATTCAGCATCCAGAATTCCCTTTGTGGCTCAAGATTTGCCCAGGCAGTCTTACAAAACAAACAGAAGAACCTCTACACAATGTAGAAGATTTTTTTTCCTTCAAGGAACTATTTCATGATTCTAAAATAGGTAATCTAATTAATTATTGAATGATATTACCTAAAGAAAAAGAAAGCAATCATCCCTCACCCAAGAATTAAATTAATATAAGTCACTGAAATATATTACACATATTGTCTCTTCTAGTAAAGTATTTTTAATAGTAAAAAGTCATGGTGGTGCAGTGATTAGAATGTAGTACTGTGGGCTACTTCTGCTGACTGCCAGCTGCCAGCAGTTCGATTCCCACTGGCTCAAGGCTGACTCAGCCTTCCCTCCTTCTGAGGTGGGTAAAATGAGGACCCAGATTGTTGGGGGCAATAGGCTGACTCTGTAAACTGCTTAGAGAGGGCTGTAAAGCACTCTGAGCCATTATATAAGTCTAAGTGCTATTGCTATTTTGAAATTATGCCAGAAAAACAGTATCATTTATTTAATTTTATTGCTTTTAAAATGACAAAAAAAGAATACAATCCCAAAAAATTGTGGTAAAAATACATATGTTGCCAAAGAAAAGAAAAAAACCCACACACATAGAAAGTGTTTTTTTTATAAAATGATATATCATTGGTCCTTGACTCCAGATAGACCTGTGAAAATGGATAAAGGGATTTCTATTACAAGCTAGAAATGTAATCAAAATCCATATGCATTTTATCATATGTGGTAGCCTTGCAAATATGTGAAAGCATACTGGAGAAATATAACAGATAAAATAAAACATATTTAAGATATAAATATTAATGAAAACCAAAAGTGCTGTATAAAAAAAGCAAAAAAATAAAACAAAGAAAAAGAAAAAAAGTATAAAATATGAAGATTCTCTGATTTTTTATATAATTCTGACTAGAATTTTAAATATTGACAATTTATATTCATTGAAGTTTTATATATTTCATCTCTCACCACTAATAATTGGAATAATTATCCTATCTTTCTTTTAAGTGATTAATCAAGATCTTACAGGGTCTTTCACCATTTTCTTAGTATCTCTGTTACAAATATGTTAGCATAAATGTCTGCTGTCATGTTATGGTAACTTTATATTTCTTTTTCTGCATGTCTTAGAACAAAATCATAAATGGGCATCTAACCTTGTCCATAAAATTTTCAATTCATCTTTCAATTTTTAAAATTATTTCTCTTATTATCTTTAATTGTATTGCCTTTAATATAATTTAATAACTGTATACAGTAATTCAGCCACAGATATATGTCTTGTGCCTCCCTTTCAAAACTTTAGGTACTCAATGTTTCAGAATTCAAATAAAATCCACATTTAATGTACAAATTCTTCATCGTTCAATAGGGAAACATTGAAATACCAATTTCTAGATAGCTTAACTAGTTTCTGAAGCACACATTTTGAGGAACTATGATCAGATACAGAACAAACAATGTCATTTTTGATTGGCAAGTAAAACAGCCTTTTCAAAAATTGTTTACATACACATTTCTTGAATCCAATCCTCAATGTATATAGTAGTAGCATTTTCAGCGTAATTCTCCCAACTCTTGTCCTTGTCCATGTTACCAAAGTTCCCAATCAATAGTTATTTCTTTGGTAGTTCTTCAATGTTTATGTCACCCATCTTCTCTAGAACAGCTTACAGCAGGGGTGGGATTCTACTGGATTGGACTGGTTCTATTGAACCAATTGTTACAATTCTGTACAGTTCAGAGAACTGGCAAATCGCGCCACTGGCTGGCCCCGCTCCACCCAATCACTCCTTAGCTCGCATGCACGGCATCCAACTTGTTTACATTGTGCCTTCACCTAATTTTTGGTAAGTTGCTATTTTTCCTTTTTTTCCCCGATAATCAGCTGTGTAATTAGATTTCTTGCTTTCTAGCTAATCTAAATTGCTGTTGTACTGCATTGCCTTCACCCAGGAGGCTACCCTGAGGCCCAGTAAGGGGTGGTATTCAGGGGTTGGGGGGGGGGAGAAGTGACCTGAGAGCAGAACTGAACCTTCCTTAGGACTGAAGCTTCTATTTTTCAGTGCAGACTTGGGCAGTAGATTGCAGAAAGGTAGATCTGGGAATGACTTTGTGATTCTGCAAGCAACTCAATCTGCCTGCCTGCTTTGCCTGATTTTGGGTAAAAGTTGCTCTTTTTTAAATAAAAAAAAATCAATATTTACATATTGACAATATTTACATATAAGCCATGCCCACCCAGTCTCGTGACCACCAAGTCACACCCACAAATTAGGCCACACCCACAGAATTGGTTGTTAAGAAATTTGAATCCCATCCCTGACTTACAATTATAGCAGGCAAAACCAAATCTTTTGAGTTAACATATCCTCAAGTTTTATACATTGCCAATAATGGAAATCTATACTCTCTCTTTACTGATGCCTTTTTGGGCTATCCAATAAACTCAGAATAACATCATTTTAAAAATTAATTTAAAATAGTGCACTTTATGCATGAATTCAATTCATAAATGCAGTGGAATATATGCATAAATGTGCAATTATGTATATATTTCATTGATACTGCCATGTATGCATGAGCATGATATACATGATTACATCTATTCAGACAGACAGACAGATAATAATAGATCTATCTCATGGTCATAGTATGGTGTTAGCTCCAAAGATGGAAGTATCATCTGGCAGGTTATGGAATTTTCCAGTGTCATGAGCTATAAGAACTCCACATTTCCATTTAATTTATCAAAAGTGAAGCCAAACTAATTTTTGTTTCTCCTGTGAGCCAGCTTCCTTCTTCATTATATGTTGGCTATGGTGCAGTTTGACACAAGGACAAGTTTACTGACTTTGTAAAAGAGGCATAGCTAAATTCAATGAATTTCATTAACTGAAGCAACAAAAAACATGAAATTTCTCTTATCTAATGAAATAAATAGGATTTTAACAAACAATGCTGTTTGTTAATTCAGTTAAGCTTTTGGGATTCTAGCTGGAAATACCCACTATTGATTATAGTCCTCTCTCTTCATTAAGTGTTAAGCTTCCCCTTGCAAACATAAATGTAAACTTTAATTATAAAACTTGATTAGGCATTGGAAGAGTACCTGATAGAACTAAAATGTTTAAAAGATTACCAGGCAGAGGTGGTATTCAGCAGATTAAGACCAGTTCTGGAGAACTGGTAACGGAAATTTTGAGTAGTTCAGAGAACCAGCAAATACAAATTCTGATTGGAGATTTTACAATATCCTTCCCCTACCACACCCACCAAGCCATGCCCACAGAACCGGTAGTAAAAAAAAAAACCTGAATTCTACCACTGTTAAGAGGACATGAGATATTTGTGGTTTTTTTAATATGACTTTGTCAGGTTGACATTTTCTACTGGTCAGGATGTTTGGAGTGATTATTTAATTGCTGAACAGACTAAACATATTTACCCAAACCCCTGATATGGTTTGGTAAAGGGTTGATGCAAGGAATGTGTGATACTTGCTCTAAATAAGGCAAGTTAATGTTGTTTAATGTATTTTTAACTCATAAACTAAAATGAAAATCAGTGAAATATCACTTAGCTGATTTCTTGATGTTTGACCTGTCTTAGTTTTAGATTAATTTAATTTGAATTATTGCTTCATTACATATCATAATTGTTCACAGATTTTTTTTTCCTATTTCTATTGTCTCCCATTGATGGTTCAGACTTATCAAATAAATACAAAATGACAGGCTAACACATTTTTGTGGGTTAATTTGTCTTGTGGATTATGCAGATGAAAATAAGCCCCAAATATATAGATTCATTTACTTCGAAGGTCTAAGATTAAAAGTCAAGAGCAGTTAAACTAATGATTGTGACAAACAACTCAGTACTTTATAATCAAAGAGTGAATCAATCATTTTCAAGGAAATAAAGTACATGCATGCCGATATACATGTGTATGTGTGTGTGTGTGTGTTATAACCTTGCAGTAGATATCAGAAAACAAGTCAGAAAGTAGGTTAAAGGTCAATGAATCTTTCATCAAATGATTACATCTCATCTGATCCTTTTTAAAACTAGAGTTCATGCCTATTTTAAAGCAATCATTGAAAAACTAAATATAATTGTTCAATAAAGTAGTGACTCCTTAAAGGCATAAAAAATTGACCTAGATGAGTCCATTTGGCTATCCATCATATATGTAGAAGTGTGGTGGCTCACATGGATAGGATGCCGGGTTGACAATTTGCAAGCCCATGTTCGAGACCCAAATGCTGCTGCATGGGATGAAGGGGAAATCTTGTTATTTGCTCCAGCTTCTGCCATCCTAACAGTTTGAAAGACTGCAAACATGAGTTAATAAATAGGTACCACTTCAGGGGGGCTCATTAACAGGGACATGAAAGGAGCCCCATCTGGACATCCCCTGGGCTTCGCTGAAGTCATGGCAATCCCTTCCATGGACATGGAAGAGCTTTGGAGCTACTGACATGGAAGTTTAATATCAATCATATATGCTGATTGGCAACAGCAGTTCAAGATTTCTGAGATCAATCCTTTCCAGTACTACCAGGACAAATCTGGAACCTTTTATATATAAAGCTTGCATTTTGCCAGGGAGTTGCCTCTTTTCTAAAACAGATTTGTGTCATAAATAGTTGTTTCTTAAAATCTAAATCATTTCCAATTGGGCTATTTAACAAACAGAAGAACATTTTTGTGACGTAAATTCTATTTAGGTTTTAATAAAAGTTTTTTTAAGCAGTTTTCATTCAGGAGTGGATCTAAGGAATCATTTAACACTATGAAAATCAAGAGACATTTGTCACCGCAGTCAGAAAAATGTGCCATCAGTGGTAGAAGCGTCAAGGAGTTATCATCAGACTATTATACATAAATATCTGAAGCAGGGGGACAAAAAAGTGTTCCCGAGTATTAAAAAAACATCATTTTGGATAGAAATCCATCTGCCTGTATGAAATCCTGAGATACCAGGAAGATTTAACAGTGCTGACTCTGCCGTTGTTTATCAGCACTGTGGATGTGACTTAAAAAGGGTATCAGTGTTAAACCAAAGTGAGATTGAAACCAGCATCTGCCTGTTCTACCTGTTTTTCCGTTTCTTTATCAAGAAAGTTATAAAGAAGCTGCTTTATCTGAAAGTCTGTAGATTTCTTGCAAAGCAGCAAGAAATGCTTTACCTTAGTTTATTATAAGATTCAGAACCCCAGAACTTTGCTCCAAGCGTACTTGTTGGCTGCAACCTTTGCTCAGGGTAGTAAATGTCTTTGCTGCGTGGCAGTGAGTTATTAAGGTAGGAATGGAACAAAGACCATTTCGCAGTTACTCATACCAAAACTCTCTCTAAACAAGAAAGGATTTACATACAATTTTATTACCTCCAGCCTGGTTAGTATCCTGATACACTAAAGAATGATAGCCTTACCTAATTACCAGTATTGCTAAAATGTGCATTAAAAAACAAAGTTGAGTTTGATACCTATTATCAAATGAAGTCATTCAAAACAAGATCTGATAGCTTCCCTACTATTGATTTCTTGAGAGTCTCAGCAATTTATTAACAATGGCTTTCATTTATTTTTATTTTTGTTTGTCACAATTAATAATTTAAAGGAGTTTTTTAAGCTCTGCAATTAGGTTAAATGAGACCTGTGTATACTTAAGGAAATACCTTAAGTAGGAGAGAAATACTGTGGATTCTAGATACGACATGGTCTGAAAAGAAAATTATTCCCTCAACAAAGTAGAGAATCATGATATCGGATTCATCCTTTGTGTGGCATTAAATATTACAAGAAGAAAATTAAATTATATACTCTGCAAGCAAAGATGAAGAAACTATCAGCAAAAATAAAACTAGAGCTGACTCATAACTGATTGATTAAGATGATGTCATCTCTTAGCAGCCACATATGTGTATTTTCTTCATGATGATCTGTCCCTAACCTGCATTCAGGTCTTCCAATGGTATATTCAATGCCACTGTAATTGAGTCCATCAATCTTGTTGCTTGTGATTCTTCTTCTCTTTTCTTCCACTTTCTCCAACTTTACAATCTTCTCCAGGAGTAGTCTTCGCATAATGTGTCTGAAGAACTGTAGCATAAATAGAATCTGATTATTTCTGCCTTGATTGAGAATTCTGTGTTGATCTTTGATTGTCCGTTTGTTTGTATTCATGGCTGTCCATGGAATTCTCAAAAGCTTTCTTCAATACTTATAAATCCTAACTGACTCATAACTCCCTTGCAAAATTAAAATTAATTTAAAGAGAACAAATAATCAGACCAAAAGATATGATTTCAGCAACATTCCATCAGATTATATTTAGATTTTTTTCCAATAGTGATGTTATTAAAAAGTACAATTACAACAATAAAAATTAATATAAAGTATAATAAAAGAATAAAAAGAAAAATAGAAGGTGAAGAAAAGAAAAAATAGAGAAAAAGAAAAAAAATCAAAAATGAGAATACAGTGACTTTTAAAATAAATATATAAAGAAAAAACACCCACCTTCATCACAACAACTATAAACAATTTTACTCACTTATCACTGCCTCTTAAAATACAACAATTTCTTCTTTACATAACCTATCTCTTATCAATAAATCCTTAAAAACTCATCATTTCAGTCCTGATGTCAGCAAAAATCCATTAAGGGTTACCAGCTCTATTTTAACCTTGATCACATAAACCAACTTTATATTCCTTCCTTTTATTTCTAACAATCTTGATCTTTAATGCCTACAAATAATGTCCCAGAACTTACTTTTCTTTTTTCTTCCTTCTACAAACTTTAAGAGGTTGCTATTTGTATATATTTAAAATTATTGTCTTATCAGTTTTCTATGCTTATGCTTTCTTTAGTATATCATTTTTGTAGACTGACATTTTTAAATCCACTTTCAAATCAGTTTCAATTTGTCAGGTAAAAAACTTGTTTCTCTTCCATAGGATCAATTGAACATAGTCTATTCATAGAGGCAGATATTATAAAAAATAACTTCTAGGTCTATTGTTTAAAAATATATTTCAACATTTTCAATATTTCTAAGTCAAATTCAGGTGTTCTTTCATGGTCATCATAAGTTCTTTATATTTTCTGCTACTGTCCAACTTTTAATGTCTTATCTTAAGGCTAGGTCACACTGGCCAACGGATGCAAAACGTATGTAAAAAAGACACAGCGGATGAGCAAATTTTCCATCCGT
>BHFT01002040.1:0-62778 GCA_004320025.1 Laticauda laticaudata | reverse complement strand
AATACTCTACCTGACTCTGTGGTTTCTTCCCCAAACCCCAAAAACTTTAACCTTGGACTGTCTACTATTGACTTCGCCCCTTTCCTAAGAGGTCTGTAGGGCGCGTGCATAAGCGCACCAACGTGCCTACCCTCCCTGTCCTCTTGTTTCTTTTATTTTTCTTTTATGTATCCATTTCATGTATTCATAACTATTTATATACTTATACCTATTAGCTTGTAAGTGATTGACAAATCTAAATAAATAAATAAATAAAATAAAAACCAGAAGAAGTGGGCTGGCAACCATGTGGGCTCCTGCTGGATACGGCTACTGGTGCTGCCACAAGGCAGTTGTCAGGGTGTGGATGGCCTGGCTGCAGGGGGCCTTATGGTAAGCTGAAGCGGGGCGCATGGGGCAGCTCCCCCCCCCACAACTGCCTCACCTCATCTCATGTTGCCACTCCAAACCAGACAGAATGGATGGTTGGCCAGCTGCACAGGCTCTTAAGTAGGACTTATTTTGGGGGTAAGGCTAACATTAGGTGAACATGTAAAACTCGTGCTAGGGCTTATTTTCAGGATAGGTCTTATTTTGGGGAAAACACAGGTGTTTCCAGTTCACTATAAGCCAAAAAAATGCCACAGTTCTCAAAACCATAGTAATGTCATGAAAACTGATTTTGAAACTGGTGTAAAGTCATCACATGGAAGCACTCTATTTTTTTAAATAATTTTTATTGTTATTTTCCAACTTTAAAAACAGATAAATCTGGGGGGCAGAGCGGGCATCATGGCGGTACAGCGTGCGATCTTGAAGCTCCAAGATTGCCATTGATATCTCAGTTGCAAGACGGTCCCACCGGACTTAAAACTGGCCCATAGAGATGGTGACTGAGAAGGGCACATCCTGTCGATCCCAGGGACATCACAAAGTCCCTGGTAGATGCAGGAGAAGCCTTTTTTCGTGCAGCGGAGGCAGCCATTAAAGCTTCTGAACCTGGGACAACTCTGGATCGGAAGAAAGCTGGAAAGAAAGTGAGTCAGTTTTGTTATGATATGTACAGAATAACCCTTGAGTAACAAGGATATGCACATGGAAATGTTTATGAGAATAGTTATGAATTTTGAATAATTATCCAGTCATTACATGGAGACTACACCTAAATTTGAAGTTCTAAAGTGTTTAGCTTTAAGAAACCAGCCACAGTCCAATAAATACGGTGCCACGCGTATATATGTTTAAAAAGATCAATTTGAATATCCAATATACAAAAAGTCTTCCTTACCGCGCAAGTTTGCCTTGTCAATTTTACAGTAAAACAAAAATATCAAAGTATAAGCACAGCATAAATACAAACAGAGAACCTTAGATTAGCAACAAGAATGTCAGAGAGTACAGAATGGTCAGAGAGAGCAAAGTCTTAATGAATACTCCTAGCTCCCTTTTATGATGATTTGCACAATATATAAATCAACCCAATCTCGGAATTTATGACGTGGTAAAATCAATGCTGTGATTTTGTCTAGAATGAAAATACATTATAGGTGGTTATATACTTGCCACCAACACTAATTCGGATGAGACAGATATCCTAAGCATTGGTCCCCTTGGTGGGTAGGTCAATATATATACATACAATTTAAACCATAATTATAATAGACAAAACACTTTCTTTTATGCCTTAATCTGCACCCTTTGAGACTTTTCGTGAAATGATCTGCAAACTCTTATGTTCAGTCATGCATAGTTCCAACTCGATATAAGTATTATTTTGACACACAATGAATAAAATACAATACACTGTCTAACGTTTCAAAGATTCTAAATCAGTATGATTTAGATTGTTTTTAACAGCTAAACTGTAGTAGACCATACTAATTTCAAGAATTGATTGTCTTCATAAACCATAAACGGATCAGCGTACAGTAATTCCAATATCCTTCAACATTGTGTTAGCACGATCAATTTCTGTACACATTAAATGATAAAACATGCGAATTCCACTTCCAACAGTAGATAACAACTAATATGCATTGTTGCCTACATAGACTTCCATCCTTATTAAAGCATTACCACAACATTACCTACTAAAAACCTGATCTGGTGACTTACGAGTCAGTTTATATCAGTAGCCCAAACTTGCAACTTAGCATATGCAAGTTACACTAATTCATTGCTTGGTCCTAAATATAATTTGAACATATGGATTGTGTGTTTTTAAAATCGTGAATTATTTATAGATTGCTGCTTTGCCAAGGCCTTATTCATTTATAGAGCTCAGCGTTATTACCTAGATCTAAGCCCAGTTATAAGAGATTTTACACTGTAAGAAGATATCCTGGTTTCCTAGACCAATTACCCAAGATATGATAGACTAAAATTGGATTGATATAGCATTTTCCTTTATCATAACATAAGGCCTTTTTAGTAATCACTTTGCTTTTTAAATTTCTTATTACATCTCGCGCTGATTAGCAGATTAACCCGTGCTACGCAATGTTATACGCATTAATTGTAATTGGGGCTAATCGTTCTTGAGCTATGCGAAATTTAACCGTTTATTTTGTCTTTCACTAATATCAAGACCGCAGGAATAATGCTTAATTTCCCTAAAAATAATACTCACTTCTGACTCTTGTCTTGATTATTCTATAAAACAAATCACTCCATTTGACTTCTTGTTCAGTTTAGTTATAATTGGCTATGTTCATACATAAATAACAATAACAGAGAAAATTAAACATACTTTTTTTATCATTCCTCTTGCAAGGATCAGCTATACACAGCTTCAAACAACAATTGAACCTAAATATACCTTTACAATATTCATATATTACTGGATTTTTGCTTTAGGAACATGAAAGAAACCATATTAGTTTCCAATAATCAGTTTTTCATCACATCCTTTAAACCGAATAGCTTTTTTCAAATCGATTGGTATAACTCTTGTAAAGGTGCATGGTATACATTGCAGTTTCAACATCAACATAGGTTATTTTAAATTGGTATATTCTTACGCTGCCCAACTAATGACTGCCTCTCAATGATATTTGTTCTCAGACACTAGGTAGAAAACACATAGTGATACATAGTCCTTAATTCATGACTTGAGCAAATTTTTCTTGAGCACTAATCTTGGGGCCATGCCATACAGCCTTTATCTATAACACATACATTTTGCAAACCTAATTTGCACGCTCCGGCACCCTGGTGAGTATTTTTTGTACGATCCTCATCATCTCTACCTTTTAAGCAATTTTAAAAAATTCCCTAATCTCAATAGCTTACCTGCCAAGCCTAACCTGATCCTTTTGTAGGATACATTTCATTGAAGTTAGAAGGTTCTGTATTAACCTGACATACAATGCTTGCTTGAAATCTGTCAGGTGGACGATTCTCCCTAGTTGACCTCCTAGGCAACTCAGTACATGTTGTTGGCATGTCCTCTTCCTTTACCTCCCCAATCAAATCCTCGTCTTCAACAGTCATAGAGCATTCTTTTATTGATGATTCCTCCATTGAGGATTCCTCCACTATCTTATCATCAATATTATTATCATCAGGATTTTCAGTAAACAATGAAGTCTCAACAACTACACTATCTTGAACCTTATTATATTCCTGCTCAAGCTTTCTCCAGCCAACATGCTCCAGAAATTTAACATTTGCACTGCAATATACATTAGTAGTGCCTGGCTCCCAAAATCTAAATGATCTATGATTAGCTTCATAACCTACGAAATATAATTTTCTCACTCTATGTTGTCCCTTTCTCTTACTTGCATGGGAATATGAACCCATGCTGGGATTCCAAATGTATGTAAATAACTGAGATCTGGCTTTTTTCCATTCCAATAAGTAAATGGTAATTCACCAGTCACTGAATATACTACGTTATTCAAAACATAGTTAGCACACATTATTGCTTCACCCCAAAGTTCCTCTGATAAACTAGAATCCGAAATCATAGTCCTAGCCATAGCCTGTAATGTTTGTCCTCTACGTTCAATATTTGAATTATATTAGATATAATATATCTATATTATATAGATATATCAATATTAGAAGGGAAGGGAAATAATTGCCACCTGAAGGCTTGGATACATTGTTTTCCTTTCTTTCTTACTTGTTGATACACTTGGTGTTATATTCAAGGACTCTGATCCTTTCACTGAAAAGATAGTGGGAAGAGCATGTAGATTGTTTACGCAGGTGCTCTTCTATGGAACTACTAATAGCTGAAGTCTGGAGCTGAAATTGAAAGAAAGAGGTCTGAAGTGACCTTGAAAAGAGAACTGAAAATTTTGTTTTTTGATTTAGGAAAGAGCCTCAGATACTTAGTGGCAGTACTTTGCTTAAGACTAGGTCCCACTAGCCGACGGACACAAAACGTATGCATAAAGGACACAGCGGACGAGTAAAATTTCGGGGGTGGCTCCATCCATTGTCATCCGCTCCAAAAAGTGCTGAAAATTTGCATAAACAGAACGGAAAAGAACGGACGTGGGTAGTATGTAGCGGGGATGCTAAATGGATGTTCATAGGAAGCCTAGCGGATGACAAAGCGGTGGAGCGGAGTGAGCACCCTCCGGAAGGGAGTAGAGGGGAGGGAATTGCGAAGTGGAAGCATAGTGGAAAGGGGGTGGATGCATAGTGAGAAAGGATGAACGGAACACGCGCCTATTAGAGGAAATCCAACGGGATGCTGCACAGTGTTATTTCTTGTGCAAGCATTCACTGTGCAATGCAGGGATATGATGCGTCAGCTCCTGCGGATATAAAAGATAGAGGATCGCAATGCAGTCACTTACAGGGACAGACGTGCTGGCCACATACATCTAGAGAAGGCAACACCATGTTTGTCAGTCAGGCAAGAAGAGGAACCGTGCCTACCTCGTTCCAGCCCTGGCAAGTAAGACAACCAGCATCCACCCACCTGGACACCATGAACTGAACACTGCTGCTCGACAATGCTGCTTGTAGGCCAAGTGACCAAGACAGCCTCAAAAAGCCTTGTCTGGCTGAACGCCTGCAAGCCTGCTCAAGCCCTGAAGGCCTGCTGAAAGCCCCGCTGCGAGAAGGGAGGAAGAGGCAAGGAGAAGGAGAGGGAGAGAGGAAACAGTACACCTGTTCTCCAAGGAGCATGAGGATGAGGTGCTGGAAGGCTGAGGGAGAACGAGTACCTTGGAGAAAGGGCCACAGACTCTATCGGCGACACAAAGAAGAAACGGCAGCTTGGAGAGACAAGGCAGAGAGTACATCTGACAGAGTACTACCTGGATGGGTGGAAGCACATGCCAACCTTGTATGGCAAGCTACACTCAAAGAAATGTGGGCAGGCCGCTGTGTCAAGCTCACTGTGACGCGGAGATGGTACGTGCATCCAAGTGCAGCTTCCTGGAGGGTGAGGATCCGCCAAGAGAGCCCCTCTGAGCCCCAGGTCTCACCTGCAGAGCAGCCCACAATAGCCAGTCCTCTTCAGCCCAGCGAGCCAGCCTACCCATGCTGTCCAGGCAGGTGTTTTTAGAGGTTTTGAATCCAGCAGCTAGAGACAGGCTTCCGACAGGGCTGCCACACTCACTCACTCTCGAGTGGGGCTTGGCAGCGATCCACGTGCGGCGGAGATAGAAGCGGCTCGCCTGTCCACAAAATGATGGAAGAAGCAGCAACCACCAGAAAGGCCAACCCACACCCCACCGCCCACTCTTACAAGGACGCAGGCAGAGCAGGCAGACCTGGAGGCGAGAAGCAACACTCGTGGCTGTTGAGATCAAGTGGACACAATGAAAGACCAGCACAGAGTTCATACTTCTCAGTGTCCACTATAGACATTGAGCAATGGGCCACTCTTCTAGGCCGGAAGCACCTTCATGGACACACATACCGTGACGACCGGAGACGACTGAGGGAACCTGCATTGAGGCTGAGCACCATGGATGATGAAGCGCATGAAGATGCAGGAGCATTCTGCCATAAGCATTCAGGCCCACGTGAAGCTGCTCCTAACCTACTTGCGGTCGCAGGTCTAGCTTGGGCTCCCACAGGGCCATGCGTCACAGCCCTTTCCACGGCTCTTCAACAGCCCCTCACCTACCAAGGCTACGACTACCAGGACTTCCCACAGCAAAAACAGACCTTCCCAGTCCAGGTCCAGGTTCATCGCAAGCCACAGACACCACTCCAAACCCAGCTGCAGACCAGACAGCCCCACTACGCTCCTCCTTCCTCCACCCCACAACCAAGACCCTCAACGGAAAATCTGTCATCAGTATTGGGCCTGACATCTCAAGTCCTTGATGAGGGGCCTTTCAACCTCATGGGACTGAGTCAGCTCTCGGACAGCTTCCTGAACACACCATCCCCTGTTGTACCCTCGGGGCTAAGAACCCCAGTGGTGCCTCAGACCAGCACTCAAGCCATAGCCACCTCCACAGTCCCTGCCCGCTTCACAGCTGAGACTATGTACATGACTCAGAGTGACTGAAAATAGTGTCAGAGACTGAGTTGTTTACTTGTTAAGTTTATCTTTGCTGAAAACACTTTACTTGGTTCATTTTGCTTTTTTAATTGTCATAAAGTTTACCTAAGAAAGTTAATAAAGGTTATCTTTGCTTAACACACTAAATACAGTTTACCTGGTTCATTTTGCTTATTTAATAAAATCATAAAGTTCAGAAAGTTAACAAAGGTTATCTTTGCTTAAGACACTTCGTTCATTTTTTTACTTAATAAAGTGTTGGTGAAAACTTTGAAAAAATGGTTAATCCTTTGCATGCTTGTGGGATAATAGAAAAGGATAGTTGTGAGATAGATAAACCTCCAGTGCAAGCCTAGTGGGACTGTATGGTCCACCCTCCCAGCTGCCACACATATGGCCCTTTTATTATGAATATCAATTTATTCATTGATCAACACATTTCAAAATAAACAAAGCTCTTTATTAATGCCCTATTCATTGTTGGACACAATACAGCACAATCTCACAGTGGTTATGAGACAGGCTGAAGGAAGCATCCATTACAGCATCTACAGCCTGTCTTGCCTAACCCACTGCTCCAGCTGGAGTTGCAACCAGTGTTTCAGGAGGTTGCGCTGCTTCTTCCTTTCACGTAAGCTATGTTGGGGCCTTGTACATCCACAGTGTCTATCAGGTTACGTCCTGTGCCCATTCATCACCAGGCTCCATGTCCCCATTCCCTTGTATGATGGTCAGAAGTCTGGTTCTGCAACACTGGGTAAGCGGTGTCGCATGAGATTGTGCAGGATGCAGCAAGCTTCCAGATGCTCTCTCACAGTTCTGGTGATGCTGCATGGGTGGTGAGAAGTATCTGGAAGCTGTTGGCGGTTGGCCAGTATGCCAAAGGCATTCTCCACCACCCGTCTTGCCCTGGACAGCCTGTAGTTGAAGATCCTCTCTTCACAAGCAAGCTCAGAGAGCACAAAGAAACCCTCAGGATTAAAATTAAATGACATTAGTCCAGTATTGGTCCACATCAACAGCATTTACTCTTGCCAGCATGACGTCTTCCTCCATATATGTTGAAGGACATCATATGCGCTGCAGCACATGAGAGATAAATTATTCTTCACCATCATCACACAGAGTATTTTGTGTAGGGAAGCCTACACTCCAATTTTTACAAATGGAACATGCATAGATTACATCCAAGGTTTTTCAGATCTGCTCTGTATGGTATTCATACTAAGGCAGGGTTCTCCAAATTTGGCAACTTTAAGACTTGTGGACTTCAACTCCCAGAATTCTGGGAGTTGAAGTCGACAAGTCTTAAAGTTGCCAAGTTTTGAGACCTCTGTCTAAGGGAACACAGACATTTTAAATTAACTCAGTGCAATAGGAACTGTGCTTCCCACTTTCTTTTCAACAGATCACACTGATTTTTTCATTATTTGGATTTCATCTATTTTCCAATTAAATTCAAAATTAAATACCAAGCTTTAATTAATCTATCTTATAGATATTATAAATTATAGAACTATAATCAGGTTAGGCAGTCAAGCCCTTATAGAGGCATTTTATACAAAAAACCTATTTGATAAAAACAAACATTTTATGACAATAATAAAAGTAGATAAATTAAAAATGGAAGAATATTGTTCATTGCCATTCTATCCTCAACAACTCTAATTAAATAAAATAAACTTTAAAATTAAAAAGAGTAAGACCTTCGTATTTTTAAAAAACATTTTTCCTAGATTTGCATTTTGAGGCTCAAAAGAACCTGATTTGCATTTTGAAGCTCAAAAGAGTTTTTAAAATAACAACATATGCTTTTAAGAATTACCATATACTTTCTTCTGCTGTATTTTCTAAGTTTTTCTGAGTGGCATACTCTTGTGATTTTGATATCAATATTTTGATATAAACAGAAGTGTATATATTTCATCCCTTACAGCAAAGCTATCTTTCTTCTATATCAGTCCATTTTCTGAATGCAAATTATGTGGCATGCCATTATTCAAGAACTTAGAAGAAAATATATGTAGGAAGGAAGAAAAAACAATTGTTCAAATGAATTCAGAGTTGAAAGGTTCCGAGACTGGCTCATAACTTCAATGTACTTCAAAAAAGGATTCTATATATCCAGGTTTAATGTTGGCTGATTGTTAAGAAGCTGTCACTGTCTATGTGAATCATTCACTTATCCTTTTCTGGCAACTGAATCTCACAAGAGACAGTAATTCCAGTACTACAATTAGATAATTCTTGTGCTATGACTCCAGAACTATATTCTGGACAATTGGGGCCCTTCCCAGCAGAACAACATTTAAAGATGGCAATTGTGAAACAAGAGGACTTTCACCTGCTCTGTGACTTCAATTTCTTATTATGATCAATTCCTAGCCAAGGTTACTTCTATACATTTATATAGAACTCTTTCCCAGTCCCATTTTAATTGGGCTAGAATGAATCACAGTAACAAATCATTGTCCAGAGAACTTGATTTCTTGGAGGATAAAATGCCATTTGAGCAGTTTTCCCCAGATTAATGACCACTAGGTGTATTGGACTTCATCTTCCAGAATCCCTATGCTAGTTGCAGCTTGTGAATTGGACTGCATATCTAGAAAATGCAAGGATCAGAGCAGAGCAAAATGCTCAGTCCTAGTTACTGCTTGGAAATTTTCCTTCATTGCCATCTTGTTGTGCAGCTGGGAACTGATGTCAAGCAGAAGAAAAGAGAGGAAGGAAGAAATCTGTGGGCTCTGCAAACCACCTACGTGGTGCTTATAAACAGGTTTTATTTGTTTGTTTTGTAGTTTTCATGCTGGAGTGAGCCACTGAGTTTGTATAAGGGATAGCAGTTAATTGATGGTTCTTTTCTGGTACGGAATAATCAACAAATCTTGGTTTGTGAACCTCATACACTGGATTCTGATGATATTGGTATATATTTTTTTGTTTTGTTTTAATCAACCCTTCCCTAATTTCTGCACCATTTTTTTCTGGATGAATTGCAGTTCTTGTAGGAACAGCTACATTATATACTACTATGGTTGATGGTGGCTGCAGTTTCAAGACAACCTCTTCACTGTTGTTTTATCCCACTTTTGATAATACTCGTTAACCTAACCTATTGTATTTGTTCTATGAATGGTGCCTCCTTCCTCCTTTGAGAATCATGTGCTGTTTGCTGTACATGAGTGGTAGTGAGATGACATCAAAGAACAGGTTTGGATTTGCACACTCCTAGGCAAGAGGTTAGGCAAAGAAAAGAGCTGTCAACCTGCTGCAGAACTATAAACCACCTCCAGTGACACCTGGCCATTATAAGAAGGAGACAGTGCTCCCACACAACTGAATGAGTAACATGCCTGGATAATAACAGCATCCGAAAGGAAACTTACTTTAGCGGGTGTGGCCCAAATCTCAGGAGGTAAGGTGCACCTGTCCTTCTGGCAAAGCACCATTGGAGAAAATGCCACAGAGAAGCTTGAAGACTATTTAGGAAATCCAGGATTTGGAGCCCAGGGTGGGAAGGGTATTGTTTTTCAAGTTGCCAAAGAATAACACATAAAAATAACATGAACAAATAGAAAATAGATATCAAATGTAGTTTTGCCTTTCAAAACATCAGAATATCTTATTTATAGGATCAGTTTGTCAGAAATGATAGCTTAGTATGTGGTTGACATATGCAACTATGACCCAGTTTTAAAATCCTGCTTATTAGCTCTTTTAAATTTTTGATAGGGATGGACTATGAGAACTGGATTGTAAAAATCTGGTTGATCCACCAGATGGCAGCAAAGAAAGAAGAAAATTCTAATGATCTTTGCTTCCACCTAGTGATCATCCAGCATTTTGTAACTCAATTTGCTGATCCTGCTTTAAGAAAATTGCCTTAGGGTAGCCATTGTTAGAGGGGGAAATAGAAATTTGTTGGTCCTGTTTTAAGAAAATCCCCAAAAGGTAGCCATTAGTTAGAGAAGGAAGTAGAAACTTCAGGGAAATGAAATGACTTCAGAGGAGGACACTCTAATAAGACATCAGGTCAGATGTGGCTGATTTGCTATGGGGAGTTTCTATTTATATTGGATCTACAGTTAATTTGGAAAGGAAGATAACTTTATATCCTTTTCCCTCCAGCTTTCCTCCAGACTCTGTTACTGGCAAGGTTGTGTCAAGATGATATACCAGTTTATTATTTATTTGTTGTATATCACATTTCACAAATACAAATGAGGTTCTCCTTTCTCCTGAACTATTGGAACTGTTTGTTGATACTTTTGCAAATCAGCGAGAGGAGCACCATACTTATTATCAGGACACATTTTTATTAGGAACAAATTTCAGATTGCAACAGAACTGGATTGACCAGAACTATATTTCATAAACCATGGAGGCCCATTGATTGAGGATGTTTACTAGGGGATATATCTGAGAGTTTTAAGTACAAGCTGCTTTCCTTAACATAGGTAATACACACAATCCATGTTTGGAATTTAGTATACAAAAAATTCTTATATTCTTTTTTTCCCATGGGAACTTTTCTGGATCACAGTATGGCACTACATACTTTCTGTATAATTGTTCCCATTAAATTCAGATTATATTTACTGTGAGTTGAGAAATCAACTGATAATAGATAGAAGTTTGCAACTGATAACACAGTCGGTTACATTCTCTGAAGAGGCAAATATGCAGCTGGGAAATTTTCTTGGTGTCAGCATTATTTATGGAGGTGCAGGTGGTGTTCTACTCAGAAGTGCTTACTCGCTTAAGTTGGCTTGATAGCTGAAAATATATCTAGTGAAAAGATCTAGTAAATAATTGTGCCTACTCAAGTTAGATTACAGTTCAGATGCACCTGTCTTTGAAGACTGAAAATTCAAAATGGTAAAAACACAAGAGTAGCTGAAATAGTTTTAAAATCTAGATTTTTGGATTATCGTACATCAATCCTGTACTTATGATTTCAGCAGCTGCTTAGTTATTTCTGTACCCCAGTTGGCCATTGAAGGCCTTTGGTGATATAGTATTTCTTCTTTCTGAACCTGCCAGCACAATTAGGTCAGTTTCCTATACTTGCTCTCTGGTGTCCATTAATAATTATTAAATTGGTGGGTCTTCCCAATGGTTACTATGGTTGATTTTGTAAGAATAAACATCATCGTATATTGAATACTATATTTAATTTTTTTCTTTTGGAAAAATACTCATGTGAGAGCAATAGAGCCTCAAAAAAAGCTTAGTTATTGAATAGTATTTGATTGGGAGAGGGAAACGATTTACTGGCTGAATTTCAGATTGTAACAAAAGTAATTTATTTCAAAATATTACATCAG
Organism: Laticauda laticaudata; assembly: GCA_004320025.1. NCBI lineage: Eukaryota > Metazoa > Chordata > Lepidosauria > Squamata > Elapidae > Laticauda > Laticauda laticaudata. Next base: position 50,988 of record BHFT01002040.1, on the reverse strand, counting down.
GAAATAAGGGACTCTAGATGTACAAGTATTGTTCAATCCTTATCTTAGACATCTAAGAAAAATGTTTTAATTCCCATCAAAACATTTACTATATACATTTGGACAAATCACCTATTGATTTTATATTTATACAATACATTAAATCATGTTTGCTTAATCATCATTTGAATAAATCTCTGGTCTATACTTTTTATTAAACTGGCATCCCTGATTTACAAATCACATTGGCCAGATTCGTACAACAAGTTAAGCTGATAGATAATTTACTGGTTTGTGATTTTATGTGTTGTATGAATCCTGCTACATACTTAACCCAATCTATTTCAGAGGGATGTAAGAAGAATACAGTGGGAGGGAAAGAAATATGAAAACTATTCCATGTTTCGGGAGGAAGGGCTACAAATAAATATATCATAAGATGTGGAGTCTCTGTTGGAGAGAGAATTATCCTTAAAAAAAGGAGAAAAACAAGAATTCAAGTACTTAGTACAAACTCTTTCCTGTTAACATTTATTATGTACCTGGAGATGTTCAAATCATTTGTCTTGGTGTTCAATCACTCATACTTAGAAGAAGAATTAATATATAGATTGGGAACCCTGGAATGAAAGAGCAAACCTCTCATATCAGGTTTTTGTACATTCATATGTTGCCACATAAATCATATGTTTCTATGACTCAGAGAAGCTTTTTGCACCAGTATTTGGATCAAGTGTTCCAAGTTTCAACTGAAAAAAAAAGCTAGCAAGAAAACACAATTCTGCAAATTCATACAGTGGATGAATATTTGGGTCAATGAATATTTGGGTCATAGTTAGGAAAATTAACCCAAATGATGTCTGGCAGCCCCCACACTCACTAAAATAATAGAATTGAACCTGAGCTATACGTCGAGCCGTTAGCAAATTACTCTTTGACTGATCCAGGCCCTGCTGGGTTTATTTAGTAACTGTGGGGAACAATAGCACCCCTTAGAAATACTGGACAACAGGGTCCTGGGGTCATTTTAATTTCCCATAGTGCTTCATATTAACTATGATTTCTTCAAACATTTCATTTTCTGTATCCTGTACAGAGGTGGATTTGTAAATTGTACAGATGCAGATAGATAACTCAACAAGACGTCCATAAGAAATTACATTCATTGGTTCATCAAGTATCCTCATAACTTATAATGTTTGTGACGAAGTTCTTCTTTTATGACCAATCCTTTGTATATCTGCCTTGCAGTAAAAGATGGTTATCTCTTAACCCATCTCGTAGTGATAGAAAGCAACTCCCATGAGTTAGAGAATTCAGGCAAAAGTGAGGAAAACTCCCCCAATCCATCAAGGGTCAAATTAGTGACCAATTGGGATTACAGATGTGGACATGTGACATGAACTACATTTCCCAGGATACCTTTAACTACATTTACCATGATGCATTCCTTTAAGGGGAATTCCTAATTCCATAATTCCTAAGTAACTATCCAATTCCTGGCTGGGACAGCACATTTCATTAAACCATCATGTGATTGACTTGGTTTTGGTTTTATGTTATATGCAAACCTGACTAACTGTTCAGTCAGCAAATCACATGTTAACATAACAATGTGAAATCACCTTTACGCAGGGATAGTGTGATAAATTAACACTGTGACAACACTAGGTATCTAAGTCTGCTTGAATTCTGAACCAGACAGGCATGGAGTAAGCCTCTTCAGTGGCCTGTTTAGATTCTGAGATATTGGTTGCTGCCCAAGCATACTGACTACTAACAGGAGCCCCCTCAGATCAATCATAAAATATTAATATTTTATTTATTTTATTTATTTGGTTTATCAATTGCTTACAAGATAATAAGTATAAGTAAAAACATAGTTTTTATATAGACCTCTTACATAGACCTCTTAGGAAAGGGGTGAGGTCAATAGTAGACAGTCTAAGGTTAAAGTTTTTGGGGTTTGGGGAAGAAACCACAGAGTCAAGTAGAGTATTCCAAACATTGACCACTCTGTTGCTGAAGTCGTATTTCCTGCAATCAAGTTTGGTGCAATTAACCTTGAGTTCGTATCTATTGTTTGCTCTTGTATTGTTATGGTTGAAGCTGAAGTATTCATTGAAAGGTAGGACATTGCTTGAGCATATTCTTATTTCCAAGGAAATATGAGGAGTTGAACAAAAAGCTCTTAACACATACATATATTTAATAAAAGGCTTTGTTTTAGTTTTTAGGCTCCTACCTGCTTCTCCAGGAATTTAATATCTGTAAGGAAGTAATGTGTGTATGAATAAATTCTAATACACATGCAAGCAAACATGAATCTCAAAGGCGAAGCCACTACTATTTTCCAGCCCAAAAGTTTCTGAATGTGCTTGAGTTGCTATTATTCCAAAATTATATCTTGATCTACAAAGAGATAAAGTATTTTAATAAGGCATTCTTAAATTTTAAAAAAGAAAACTATTATAGTCAGTTTACTAGCACATTTTTTTCTGGAGACAATGCAAGCTAGCTTAACCATTTATAGAGTAAATGAATATAGCCTGTAGTTATCAGAGAGGAGCTCTCAGCCATATATAATTGGGGAATGGAAGAGACACTTAGGCAGCAACTCCAAACTTACAAAAATCTCCAAAATCTACCATATGGGTCTGTTTTAGGCAAAGGCTGTTTTAATGGCCCTTGAACCAGACTCTGAAACCCAGTGAGAGTTCAGTGAGGTTTACTTCTATGTAGAGACTTTTAAGGAGTCCAAAAGACATTTAAATCAGAAAATGAGATTTGTAATTTATAGGATCTTCTTCTCCTTTTGTATAGGGGTAATAGCTAACCAAGCAGCAATCTGGATAGTGCTAGTTGAACACCAAATATGTATATTGAGTTGTGAAGTTCCCCAAGTGGGTTCTAGTTGTGGGTGGTAACGTATCGTTTATGGCTTCTAGCTCATTTTCCTGCTCTCTTTGTTAATGTCATAAGCATTTTTAATTCTCACAATCTCTGCTTCTGGTAGAGAGCACAAGAAAAGCCTCCAGAATCACCTTGCTTTCTAAGAATCTCTTGATGCCACATAATTCCCTTAAGGTTTGCAAAAACAGAATGAGGCACAGTCAAAAGTTGCCACTTAGTTCTTTACTTGTAAATTTTTTCATCAGTCTAGAAAAAATAAAAATGAACTGGGGGTTAAGAGCAAGTATTTTGGGACTAGACAGCTTTCCTTTTGGAAATGTGGTATTTTGTGATTGGTTAAAATAACTATGGCAACTTTAAGTTAATTGGTCATTCCCTCCTCACAGCAACTATGTTCTCTCAAAATGTCAACTGAGTCCTTTGAATCTAAATTTGGAGGACCTTTGATTTTTACCCATAAGATTATATTTGTTCATGGAGATCAGTGATCTGTGAGGCTCTGTCTAAACACGAGACTTTGGGCATTTAATTTCATGAATTTCTTCCCATGGCAGTATAACTTGTAGAAAGGTAAAAGGTTGGTTGCTCCTTCTCCCATTTTCCAAAGCTTGACAATTGAGGTTATGAACTTGAGAGTACTGTACGGAGAAATGTATCAAGAAAAAAGTTTGCCAGGTTTTGTATTGGTGACTCAAACCTAAGCTGACAAAACAGGTCTGCCAGCTAGTATTACTCACTTACACACACGTGTGTGTGAAAAAACACTTTGGCCCCACAATTTTGCCTTAAACCTGGGTACCTGCATTAGTCTAGATTAAAATTAATTATATTGACCTAGTTGAAAATTGCCAAAAGGTCAGATCCCTGCCAGACAGAATCTGGGGTCTTCCAATGAACATTAACTAGGAAACACTTTTACAATAGAAATGGATTGTTCATGGGGACTGTAGTCACTTGCAGCTGACTTCAGGAGAAATTTATTTCAAATGCTAAAATGTGTTTGCTTTAAATATCTAAAAATAGACTAAGTTAATAGTATTACTGGTTTTGTTGCCTGTCAGCATAGTTTGAATGCAGCAAAAGTTATCTTGGGATAAAAGGCAACAATTAGGGAAATCGGACAAAATATAGCTTTTTAAATCTTTATTTATTATTTAAATCAGGGGTCCCCAAACTCCTCAACCCATTGACCCCTTCATGAGGTTTCATTGGCCCCCAAACATTTATTATAAGACAATAATTTAATAAATATTACTTTAATAGTACTACAAAAAATAACAACAATAGCAGTGGCCATATTGACTTCTTGATAATCTCATTAACCTTGGGGTTGGGGGATTATCAAGAAGTCAATATGGCCATTGGTATTGTTGGAGTATCTTGATTTAGACTGTTCAGTTGCCTGATTTATCTGTGATTGTACTAGTTTCTCCACTGAACTTAATAAAAGTGAATGGAAGTTTATTTCAGATTTCAGAAAAGGAGTGTTGGGTATTGAATACAATTAAACTCTTATCATCTCTCTCTCTCCCTCCCTCCCTCCTTCCCTTCCTCTCTCTTATCCATCCATCCATCCATCCAATTTATAGAGTTGCCCATTTCACAGCAGCAAATCTGGATACAAGAGACCCGAATATGACTGCTTATTTGCAATCCAATATAAAACAGATTATTGTCATATATTGCTCACTGTCCAGTAAGCTTCAACCTTTTGGAAAAGATGTGATGGGGAGATTTTTCCTCCTAGCTCAGGGGTTTTCAAACTTGACAGCTTTAAGACTTGGGGATTTCAACTCCCAGAATTCTTCCTCCAGTTATATTAGCTCAGAAATTCTGGGAGTTGAAGTCCACAAGTCTTAAATTTGCCAAGTTTGAAGAACTTTGTCCTAGCTGTTCAAAATTTTAATTTTTTCACATTCCATCTTCGAAATTGTTCTTTAGATTTCACATTCAGAAGCCTTTCTTATCTTTAACAGCAGACCTTGTGGCTTAGTCACACCAACAAACTGGAACAAGAATTACCACATTGTGTTTGAGAGTAGTTGTTTTCCAATTAGAAACAAGATCCATTAATTAAGAGGGAGAGAAATTTTCTTAGGAATGAAAATCAGTCTGACTGATTTAGCCAGACAAGTAGAAACATAGAAAGTATCTGTTTATAGGCATGTGTGTACAACACAAGAAACATGTAAAGCTAGCATTCAGTTTATGTAGAATGCTCTATTGGATTGTTCTCTCTGTGTGCGTGTTTGTATGAGTTACTGTACAAATTCATGGTGTGACTCATATTTCATGCATTTTTAAAATTTCTGGAATTTTCAAGTTTTGAAATCTAACTAGAACTCTCTCTTTTTGCAGTAGTGTTTGTTACAATCATAGAATAGAATAGAATTCTTTATTGGCCAAGTGTGATTGGATGTGCAAGGAATTTGTCTTGGTGCAAATGCTCTCAGTATACATCAGATCTACATTATTCAGTTTGTGAGTCTGTGGTGTTGTTTGGACTTCACAAACAAAGGAGTGTGTGAGTCATGTTGATTCTGAAGTCATGTTCTGCTTTCACTTCTCAAAATTCATGAAGCAGAAAATTAAAAAATGGTGGGTGGCTTCCAGAATTCCTTTCCATCTTCTCCTTCTTTGGACTACAGAGTCCTTTTAAGAGAAGGTGCTTTTTCTAGCACAGGTGATATCATGTCATGATATTTTTTTCTGTGATTTGAATAAAACTTCCTTTATTTAGTAAAAACAGTTACAGTTTCAAGCAATCTTTCTTGGCTCACATCTTTTTTGATTATTTAGGCCTTAACCCTGATGGCTTATAACTTATTCAGAGAAATAAAAGATTGTACTCCTTTTCGTACTATATGAAGTTCTAATTGTACCAGCTTTAATTTCAAATTAACTTTGTGATTCTTTGCCATACTTTGCTGGTTGGCCTATAGGTAAGGAATATGCACCTGTTTTGACTCAGGGTAAAAAACTAAGGACACTTTATCATAACTTTAAAAATCAAGCACATGAAATATAGCTCGCCCGAGAGCTACTGACATTTATTTTTTGTTTCTTAACACTTATTATCTGTATTTATGATCTTGTTCAGTCAATGGGCTTTCCAAGTACTTAACTTTAGCTTAACTTCTCAGCGTTTATTCTCAGTGTTAGCCTCGCATCAACTTGAATGATTCACTACCAGTCCTATCTTAAATCTTTCCATTTACCACTAACAGAAAGGTAGCCTCAACTTAGATTAGTAAATGGCTAGCTAAATCTGGGCTGAGATTTAAAAGCTTTATAATGGCTATATACTGTGTGTGTGTATGTGTGTGTGTGTGTGTGCGTGTGTGTATGTACACATACAGTACATACATATATACATACATGTAGCCCTTACAACAGTTTGTTTCATGACCATTCAAAGTTACAATGGCACTGAAAAAAGTGATTTATGACCATTTTTCACAGTTACAACACAGTTACGACAGTTTTCAACATCCCCATGATCTTGTGATCAAAATTCAGATGCTTGGAACAGGTTCCATTTATGGCAGTTGCAGTGTCCAAAGATCATGTGTGTTCTGACCAAGGCTTCCTCAACCATAATTACACACACACTTATTTTAAAAACAAGACTTTTATTGCAACACTAGGAATTGTTTTCATTCCCAGCCGGATAATCTCAAACAGTCCCCCGAGATAAGCACCCACCTTTCTTTTCTGTGAAATACTGCAATAACAGAAGTATCAACTGAACTCAAAAAAAACCCCAACTGAAGGACAAAAAAACCCAATTGAAGTACAAAGAGCTTCAAGAATGCCTCTGAACTGATCGAACTACTTTGCTTCCTGCAAAGGTTTGTCATCTTGGCCTGACATTTATACCTTATGAGAGGGGCAATCACTCCCCAGCCTTCCTCCCGAGTCGCCCCTTTGTTTCAGCTGCTTCTTGCCTTCTAGCAGCTCTGTGCACACGCACTCTGGAATAGGTTCCCCTGGGTCCTCTGCCTCGCTGCTGCAAGACTCTGAAGTCTCTGAAGGCAGCACCCAACTCCCAGATGGTCCTGGCCCATCTCTGCATCAGACACAGGACCCTCATCCAAGTCTTCTCCAGACTTCTTGAATGGTCCCCATTCTTCCCCACTGTCTGATTCCACTGCTGTCTGCACCGGTGCCGCCAAACCGCAACAATGTGATCCCCTTTTGCAACCTTCTGACAAGCAAAGTCTAGGGGAAGGCAGATTCAGTAACACAGCAAGCTATAACTTATCAACTGCAGTGATTCACTTAACAATTGAGGCAAGAAAGGTTGTAAAATGGGGCAAAACTCACTTAACAAATTTCTCACTTAATAACATAAATTCTGTGCTCCATTGTGGTCGTAAGTTGAAGGACTACCTGTGTGTGTGTGTGTGTGTGTGTATACACAGAGAAAGAGACAGTTTGATCAAACTTTCAAAAGGCCGAATATACTCTCTAGCTATATTTTCATAATATACCAAGCCATGATTTAATTAATGAATTTGATTTATGAATGAACATGCAAAGTACATTTTATCTGAGAGTGCTTCTATACCCCGCTTCACACCAGAAACCTACCCCATAGCTTCATGACACAGTTTGAATGTCATTACAGTTGCACTCTAGCCATTAAATATGGTGGCATTTCCTCCAGCAGACACAGTGTTATGTGGGAAAGCTAGTATACCATCCTAATATATATTCTTCCACTTCTATTCATATTTTTTTCATGATAAGAAAAAGAGCAAATGGGGGGAGAACCCAAAACAACACTCTGTAGGGTAAATGGCAAAGCTAGCACTTTTTTAAAAAGGCGGCAATAATGACAATGGTAACAAGACACCATTAGGTCTTGGCTGCAGGAGAAATGGAAAAATTCCAAAGGGCCAGGTAATAAGATGTGCCCAAATTATCACCAATAAGAAACTACACCATGTGAAATTTCCCTGGGTTTCCTCTACCTAATTAATTGGTCCAGATTACCAAGCCCCCCCCCCTGCACCTCCAAGCTTCCACAAAGACAAGGGGCACAATAGCAATCTCATACTAGAACAGGGCTTGTATGTTATGTGAACTCAGTCAAGGAATGGGCTCCAATTTAGCAGATTATTTGTTTTGGCCATACTCAATGATCGCTTTAAGTTGATGCATAATATTCTTGATAATGAGAAAATTCCACCGAATTGTTGAAGAACTATTAGAATATTTAATTATATTAGCAGTTGTAATAGCTAGTGCTTTGGAAATTCAGTGAACTGTGTTACAAAACTTTGTCCTCAAGGCCTGTTAACCATGTAACTAATAAGACCCAGTGGCTTTTTTTATGCCATGTCCTTATGACAGTGCCTCCATCCCATCTCATCTCATCTCATCTCATAGCTGTGAAAGTATGAAGCTGATGCTGGGGATAAAATCTTGTACACTTAGTTTATGATATGTCTACTTCTAATTGGTGCTTTAGATTGGAGCAGAATGCCTCTCTCTCTCACACACACACACACACACAAACACATACACACACACACACACACACACTGTTTCTCTCTCCCTCTCCCTCCCCCCCCTCTTCTCTAATCACTCTCTTCACAGTCATTCTGACTTGAGCTCTACCAGGAAATAAGTAATCTGCCTTCCAAAGAGGAATCTACTGGCGTAATGTCAGATTCTACATAGGCTTCTTATAAATAGATTTGATATTCTTTTGAAAAGACTGATGAACCTGCTTGGGAATCAAATTCAGTTGAAGTCTGGAGAAAGAGCTGAGTTATGCCAGCTATGTCTTATTGGTTCTATCAACATTGGAGGCTTCACACATTTTCTATTGTTTCTGCCAAAAAGGGTTTTGTGTTTCTGTAATATTTTTCCTGCTTTTATTACTTTTTATCTATTGTGCCACTCAACCATTTTCCATAGTCCATTCTAGGGACATCTATGGGCTACTTCCAAATGCTACCATGCATAAGGTTAGAATAGGACATGATGCTAGCCTAGCAATTTGTTTACAACATTAGATAAGGACAGAGCTTGCTCATTATCAATTGCCCCCCTTTTGGTTGACCACACAACTTTCCTCTGTGTCTGTACTCTGTCAGATAGAGTATTTTGAACATGGGTTTAGTGGCCTTTCGGTAGAGGTTTTAGTTGGACAATTTAACAATAGCTAAACATTGTTCCAAGTACTAATTTGTGCTCATTTTCAGAACAGTGATTGGTGACTGTTTCCCCCCTCCCCCCCAAATGTGCCTCCTGGTGGAAGGGGAAACTACCAATTCCTTAACTTGTCTTGCTTTAAAATAATCAAGGTAGCACCAGTTGCCTTTCTTTTTACTGTAACAAAAATACTGTAGTGTCAGCAACATATTTTATACCAGCATACTTTTCTAGCAGCTCAAGGACTGATGAACAGTACTTTAATGTGTCCATCTACTTTGAACCAACAAATGCTACTAATAAGAGCTACATGAGAAAGTTATCTTTCACTGAATCAGAGCATTATTGAATCTAGTCCAAGTTTTGTGCATTGCTTGCTTTGTGGTAGCTTTCCACAAGTTTTCTCAGCCTTGTAAGAAGAGATGCCAAAAATTAAGTCTGGGATTTTCTGCATGCAAATACTCTCTACCTGAGCTACGATGCTTCCCATGTAACAAAACAATCTCTTTATGATATATACACCTGTTCTCCTTGCTAGGTGCGAGTCATTTTATACAAACTGTAATGAAATGATGGATATTTTGCCAGTACTACAATATATTCACCAGAACAATTGCAGTTGAAAGACCTCAGTTGATCCATAATTATGCTTTGCTATTAGATAATTTTTGTTCAATCTCTGATATTTTATTCTTGGGCAAGATTTTTGAATGAACAGTAGTACTGTAGTGTCAGGTATTCCTTGAAAATTATTGGCTCTATTCATATTGAACCCTCATATGGTTTACATGTAATAGCCTTATGAAGTAGTTGTCTCTAGGATTGCTAGGAAGTAGAGTTAGACAACTGATGCCAGGTGCTGACTGGGGCCAATTACATAATTACCAAATACATAATTGGTCCTTTCCAGACCACTCTTTCCTCCCAATATGCAAAATAGGTTGGAAGGAGACAGCTTTTTAGGAAAGCCTAATTTATCTCTTTTCCATTTAAGCAAAACTGGAGTTGTCCAGAATTCAGCTGCCATGATATAATTCTGCATCATTTTTTACATCCTTTTTATTACTGTGTTTTATGTACATTGATGTTATATTCTGAAGCATTTCATTGATTGATTCATTGTGTACTATCAAATTGTTGACTCTTTGCAACCACATAGATTTTTTTCTCTGTAAATTTGTCCCTTTCCGATTCACCACTCTGAATCCATCCATCCTGCTGTTTTTCCCCTTTTCTTCCATCTTTCCCAGCATTAGAATCTTCTCCAGAAAGCTAGTCTTCGCACACAGCTAGTTTTTATTTAGTGACTGCCTCCTTTAGTGACTATTTGTCGTGATGGTGGTGAAGAAATACAGGCAATTCTCAGATTTATGGCTTTGCAGGTCTATAGAACAAAGGAAATCTGAAGTAATATCATAAACACAGTTATACTTTCACTTAGCTTTATGACCAAGATGTAGGTTCCATCCAGCTGTAGGATGGTTAAATGAGGACTATCTTTAATGTATCTGAAGGACAATTTGAGCCAGATGCATTTCATTATGTTTATTTTATTATCACTAACTGCTTTGTACACCTTCTTGTAAAAAATGAAGATGTATACAAAGAAAGGAAGGAAAAATGCTTCTGTAAGCTTCCTGCTGGGACATTTCTTCTCCATAACAAAATGGCAGAACTAAGCCTCATTCACTCTCAGAAAATCTGACTAGATTGCAGCTTTTAATGAATGTATTGTACTTAAATCAACCTTCCCTAATTTTTTATAGCCATGCTAGTTACAGATGGTAGATGTTGAAGAGACCCAAGTTTGGGTAAGTAACCATATATAGTAAGTAAATTGTTTGTTTTGTTTTAAAATTCTTCTTCCTTGTAGAAATTGCTTCATTCCTTCTTTGGCTTGTTGAACTTGTTTGCTCATGGATGTTGCCCTAAATGATTTGATTCTCATTGGCATGGCTTTGTAAGCTTGCTAGTCTCTGGCACGGTGCATAAATTTCACAGCCTTTTGCTGGTAAGAGTGTCTTTCATCTCCAATTGCCATCAGCAAATGCTTCCACGCCCTCTAAATCTTTGGAAAGGGCATGATATTTTGATGCAGTTCCGAGGCTTCTCTGAAACAGCCACATCAACATTGTCTCCCCTTGCTGTTCCCTTTAGATAATAGTGCTCATTGCATGCACTGTAGGAAAAAAGGAAGTTGGGAAATCTATGTGGTGTGAATGAAAAATTGTCTCATTGACTTCTGTAGAATCTTCTTTGGTCACATATTTCTCTTTGGGGGTAATCTGTCAAAGGCAGCTTTACCCTACCAGAAAGAAGTTCAGCAAGTCAGGTGTTTGGGGGGGGGGAACCTTTCTCAGTGCATTATACTCAAGATNAAAGAAGTTCAGCAAGTCAGGTGTTTGGGGGGGGGGAACCTTTCTCAGTGCATTATACTCAAGATAGAATGATAACAAGGCTGATCCATATGAGTAGTTTGCCCCAGATGAACTATGGTTTCATTTCTGATCTGAAGGAATGGGTAGTGACCTTTGTTCTTATTCTGGGGCAAGCTACTCATATGGATCAGCCTTGTTATCATTCTGTCTTGAGTATAATGCTTGCCCCAGAATAAGAACAAAGGTCACTACCCATTCCTTCAGATCAGAAATGAAACCATAGTTGCAGAAAGTTCAGAAACACCAGAAGTGCACAGTATCATCCTCTACCTGCTCCCCAGCTCAGCCCACAGGAAGGCAATCTGCCTTTTTCTGCCTTGTATCAAAAGTCATATTTTCTGACTTGGGCCAGCTCAAGCCTTGCAGTCAGTTTTGCTTGCTGCACTTAACAGATAACAGATAATCAGAACTGGAAGGGAGACCCTACACCATTTCTGACAAATGGCAGTCCAATCTCTTCTTGAAAGTCTCAAGTGATGGCGCTCCCACAACNATTTCTGACAAATGGCAGTCCAATCTCTTCTTGAAAGTCTCAAGTGATGGCGCTCCCACAACTTCTGAGGGCAAGCTGTTCCACTGATTGTTCTCACTGTCAGACACTTTCAGAATTCATGACAGACAACCCTCTACAATCAAACTTCCAACAGTCCTCTGTGAAATAGATATCCCATTTCTTCCACTTTTTCTTTTAAAAAAGCAGGTGAAGTTAACCTGACTTCTGCCACTTTTGTATTGTAGCTCCCAAATGGTAAAATTGTTCTATCACTCCAGGAGGGATGAAGAAGCAGAAGAGTCCATCAATCAGAGTCCATGGTGAAAATGATCTGGGCAGAAGATGTGGCCAGACTGGAAGAATGGAAAGAAATCCAGGAAAGGCTTTCTTAAGCCAGCTTGATTTGCAACTAGTATACAACTAGTTCCACATGGAAATGAAGCTGTTAAAACTGGAAGATCATACAATGAAAAAAAAAATCCAAATTTTTCTTGTTTTAAGAGTATAATAGTTTACAGACTGGAAATTATCAGCCATCTTTTAAATGCCTGGAACAATTCTTAGTGTCTTAATTGAATGTATCCTATTGCATATTTTTGTGAAATAATGAGCAATGGGTGGGGCTTTCTCCGATATTCTTGTACTGTTTACAAATCAACAATAATTTAAAGTCATTTAAAAATTAGCTAGCGGCTGCAGTTTCCTCTTTGTACCACACCAGTGAGATGCACATTAGCTATGCATGTTAGAAATGCTAAACATAAAACTGAATAATACGGAAGACTCGGATTACTATGTAACTTGGAACAATTGGCATCAATGGATAGACAGTAGAAATAGGGAAAGTATAGGTAAAAAATAAAATATAAGCTTTGTATACCCATGGAGAACCTGTTGAAATGTATGTATATTTGAAATGTATAAATATAGCCAACATTTCTGTACTATCAGAGGACAATGGTGAATTGTATCAGCATATTTTTCTTTTTATAGACACATTTGTATTTTAATATTTTAATTTCAATAAAGGCTTTTGGGGGAAAAATGCTGAACATTATGAAGATTTCTTGTCATTTCTGTATTGCAACTAAGTCGCCTTCAATGCTTTGTCAAAATTTTGTCTTTTTGTTTTTAGATTCTGCTCTTCAAAGTGCTTCTTTTTCATTCCACTTTCCCTGCATTGTTCTCAAACTCTAATCAGTAAGCATTTCAAACAAATCTTTGCTTTCAAGCAACAAGGTGCTGCCTCAGCCACACTCTTCTCCAATCCTGGTTTAAAATCGCAGAAATTCAAGACTGTTTACAATGCCTACAAGTATCTTGTGAGGAACTTATTTGGCTGGGAAACACAAACTTGTTTCCTGCAAGAACAGTCTTGAGACCGAGAAACAGGAATAGATTTTCAACTTCATATTGTCTCTCCTTACATTGTCTTCTATATCATGCTGCCAGCAAGCTCAATGCCCATTCTGGACCACTTGCACAGAATGTCTTCACTTTTTGAGTCAGCTGAGATTCTTGCAAAATGAATGCTACCGGGGTTACTGGATCATGTAGCTTCAGGAAGGACACTACCATCCTCCCCCGCAATCTCTCTCTTACACGCACACACACACACACCTATGAGAAAATCAAGCTGAATGAATGAATACCAGGAGGGACAGGCAGATTGGCAGAACCCAGTAAAAATGTCTGCTATTTTTTATATTTTATATTATCTTATATATTTATATACTTATATATAAATATATAAGTTTATATACTTATATATATTTATATACTATCACTTCTGAGAACTATTAGGGACCCTGTAACCTCACCTCATCTGAGTGAAAGAGAAATTGCTTTTCTAAGCAAATAGATATACAGATATATTATGGTAAGGCATCCTTTATAGTGACAAAATAAAGACAACTAGTATATTGTCACAGCTCTAACCTTACTGTTTATCTCTGAAACTCTTTCTCACTATTGCAACCAAAGGCTATGCACTTTGCAAACAGTGCTGTTTTCCTTCCAGTATTTTGCTGTTTCAACTGCTACCCACTTCGTATAAGTCATAAAAGTTGGTTGGGTGCTTTTCATTTTGAGCTGGATCAAAGCCAATTGCAAGACACTTACCAGTATAGTGATATGCATTGCCTGCACTGTGTGTGTTACTTAAAATAAATGCCATATTTGCTCTGTGCCATGCAACAACAGGCTACCTCTGCCACAGTATCCTTTTCTACCTCAGGCACACCCTGGCATTCTTCAGCACAGTATTTCAGGAGACACTGTTAACCCACCAGTGTCACTATTTTAGTCACAATACTTCTTCGGAGATCTGAGGCAGGTCCTGGCATTTGTAGAATGAGGTGATTAGCTAAAAAAAAGTAGATGATGAAGAAGAAGAAGAAAAATCCCACCCAATGCAAATGAAAGGACTTCTTGGTCTGATTAGCTCTCCATACTGATTAGCTGTCAGAAGAAGAGCTATGTGATCTGAGCTGCAAAAATCCAGTAAACCACTAAAGGTAGCAAAGAGAAACAGAAAGCGTTAACTTTTTGCTGACATCGAAGTGAATAACTAGATTCTTGCAAGTCAGCTTGGGAGCTACAGCCAGAAGATAGTTTTATAGGTTGGCTCAGTAAGCTATAGCTCGTTCACAGATAATGATGCTGGTTGGTATTGACAATCCAAGCATGTTGCATATCTTACAAAACAAATATCTAAACACTATGTAATATATGTATGTCTTAGTGGTGGGATTCAAATTTTTTTACTACCGGTTCTGTGGGCATGGCTTGGTGGGTGTGGCAGGAAGAGGATACTGTAAAATCTCCATTCCCTCCCACCCCACTAACCTGCTTTCCAGCTCCGTTCTCCTGTGCAGGGCAACCAAAGAAGACCCAGCCAATCAACTGGGACTCAGGAGGCAGAGAATAGATGGGGGCAGGGCCAGTCAGAGGTCGTATTTGCCGGTTCTCCAAACTACTCAAAATTTCCACTACCAGTTCTCCAGAACTGGTCAGAACCTACTGAATACCACTTCTGGTATGTTTGTGTGTGAGAGAGATATAAAAGGCCTTTTAAGTTTAAATTCACAATTTCAAACTTCTGAAGCATTCCTGTACTCCATTCTCTACCTTTACATTCTTCGGCTACTGTGATCTAGTACCAAGTGCCAAACTTCTCTCCATATGATTGCTCTATATCAGAAAATCCTTGTCAATATTTAATGTTATCAGGTGTAATCTCCACCCATTTTAAGACACCTTATTATATTTCCAATTTGTTACATTATAATCACTGATAAAACTGACACACTGATCCTATTGAAAGTGCCTAAAGGTGCCTTCTTCTAAAGCTTCATTTTTGGTCAGACAGACATATTTAAAGTTTTTCTTCCTCTCCTCTGAAAAAAGGGGACCTCCTGTGATCAATATTGGGAAGAAACATTCAAAGCTTATGTCATCTGTTCAGTAACTGATTTAGATGTAGCAGTTGTAGTCTGCTTATGGATTACAAGTGTCCAGATTCAAGTCCATCTTCAGTCATAAAAGTTCACTGGGAGATTTGGAGCCAAGTCATTATATATCAGACAAAATTACTTTGCAAGAGAGTTGCTGTAGAAAAAAGTAAGAGAAGACGTACCATATATGCCACCTTGAGCTCTTAGAGAAAGGATAGGGGGTAAATAAACACAAGAAATGAAGTAAAATGCACTAGTCCCAAAGTCAACCTTCCCAGAATGCGCATGTATTCCTTAACTCTTACTAACATTCCAGAGGTTATAAGTAGGTACTGAATGACACGAACTTGTTCTGTTTGTCCGCCCACACTCTTAATGAACACCCTTGGGCACCTAATCACCCTGCAATCTCCTTTTGTTCTTCCAAGGCCTACTTCTTACCAAGCAAGCTTGTTTGCATGAGGACTACGAGCTTCAGTTCCTATGGCATGTATTGTCCTGTCTAGGCCTCACGTGGCACATTAGCCTCCCCACATTTTCCACATTCCTGCTTGATGTGAGTCAGAGGAGCTTGTTTACCAAGATCAGCTGTTCTTGGAGAATTCCAGTATTTTATTTTATTTATTTATTTATTTTATTTTTGTCAATTGCTTACAAAATAATAAGTATAAGTAAAAACATAGTTATGAATACATGGATACATATAAGAAAAATAAAAGAATAAAAGAAGCAATAGGAAAAGGGACAGTATGGCACCATTGGTGTGTTTATGACACGCCCCCTACAGACCTCTTAGGAAAGGGTGAGGTCAATAGTAGACAGTCTAAGGTTAAAGTTTTTGGGTTTGGGGAAGAAGAAACCACAGAGTCAAGGTAGAGTATTCCAGACATAGTTCTAGGTTTTCTAGGCTAGAAATTTCAAGTCCGTGGCATTAGGTATTCTACAACGAGTAGAGGAGTGGAGAACACTCTTCTTGTGAAATATTTCTGGACTTTCTCAACTGGTGTTAATACAGATACGTAAATGTGTTCCAGTTGATGAGCTCTATTCAAGTATTGGTCTAGCAAATGTTGTATACTCTAGTTAGTAGTGTAATATTATCAGAGAAAAAGCTATGTAAGATTGGGGTTAACAACTCTTAAATGCTTTTTGGCTATGTAGTTACAGTGGGCTCTAGCACTTAGATCATTAGAGATGAGTACTTCCAAGATCCTTGACAGAGTTTGAATCATCAACAAGATCTTACTATTCAGCCTGTATTTTATTTTCTGATATTTTTTTTGCCAAATAATAGGACAGAGCATTTATTTGTTGAGATTTTAAGTTGCCATTTGTTTGACCATTCTGATACATAGTCAAGAACTTTTGAGGGTAGCAGTATTGTCCGTGGTGTTGAATAGCTTGCTCATCAGCGAGAGAACGCAGTTACTCTTGATTTGATCACAGAGGTCATTTATGTAGAGTATGAAAAGAGTTAGTCCTTAGAGCACTGCCTTGGGGGACACCATTGTTGACAGGTACAGAAGTTGATAGGAGGCTCCCAATTTTGACCATTTGTTGTCTGTTTGACAGGAATGCTTCTATCCAGTTATGCAGGTGTCCAGAAGATACCGTAAGTAAGATTTTAGTTTTAGAGTAGTTTGTTGTGGTACCACTGAATCAAAGGCTTTACAGAAGTCTATGTAGATTGCGTCTATTGCTTTGCCCTGATTGAGTTGTGTAGTCATATGTTTTTGCAGTGTAAGAGTTGCAGATTACATGATAGTTTTTTTCCTAAACCAAATTATTTATTAGAGAAGTAAGTTGTTTGTAATTCTAGATGGAGGATTGATAGATGGTAATAATTGATTCCATTGATTATTTAACAGTGACGACAGCATAGAGATTAGTACATAATAATTATTACAACTAAGGCATGGGGAGAGAATAGCATACACCCAATATATATTGAAGATGGGGATACCGTAAGGCTTGTACAATAGATAATTGCAATGGAGCTGGTCCTGAGATATTATTTCAAGATTATAGCTAAGAGGGTCCAGCTATTTGAGACAGTGGATAGCTTAATTTTAATGAAGTAGCGCACATATTCTGATCTGGGTCGCAATGATAGAATTGGTTTAGATTGACATAGTGGACCATTATTTATATGTCCTTCAGCTGTAAAATCGAATATGTATATAAGATCATGGGTAGATTGTCTTGAGGTATCGACTAGGACATACATGGAGATAAATCCATATCATGAATTTACAAATACTGAGCCAAAGAATAGTAATCAGAATTGGTTTAATAGGTCAGTCATTTAGCAGACTTTACATCCTCACGGTACGTTTCAGGAAGTGGGGTGGACCTATGGTAACATTATTAGAGTTTTTGGTCTTACAAAATTGTAGAAAGTGGAGGTGGGAATTGTGCATAGAAGTTTTCTTCTTGTTAACTGTGATAATTGGTACAGTCTTTTATCGGTGCGATATTCATTTCTTTCTTATTGGCTTCCTTAAAGTGTGGCAACTCGTTTGACACCAGATTTGTTCTTCTCGCCAACATATTTCTGTTTTGGATTGAAGCTTCCTTAACTGGTTCTGGCGTAACTTTGTTTTTCTGGTTTTTAGAGTTGTTATTCGGTACATTATAGTTTTGCTGACTCTTTTGACTTAAGTAAAAATATGTTGTAATGGTCTTCTACACCGTATTCATACGTGAATAGAAATGCCAATCAAGGGCGTGAGAAGATCGTGTTTCCATAAGCTCACATACGTTGCCCTTTTTGAAGTTCATAATTGGGGCATTCTGTCGTTTGATTATTTCTCTGTTCTGGACATATGTTGAGCACAAAAATCAATCATGTGTTCCATGGTCTGGAAAAGGGTTCTTTAATTTTATTCGTAAATTGAATTCAAAACAATTGCAGACAGATGAGATTGAGACAGTTGTTAAGTCTAGTGTGTTGGTTTATAGTTTGTTCCTAGTCCCAGATTGGTTACTGCATTGTAGACGGTTTGTGTGTAGTTATCAGTGTAACTTGTTAAGTCCAGTTAATATGAGGCTAGATTGACGTCACCCACAGTAAGACTAAAAGTGCGTGGGCAGGATGTTACCCATGTTATAAAGTGTATTTAATCTTGTTTGCATGTTACAATGTCATAATTCAGGGGCTCTGTTAACATAGAAAGAACCGAAATGTGATATATAAAGACAGTGCCAGACGAATGGTCCCCTCAGGAAACGCAAGTTCTGGGTAACTTGGATATTTTTTAGATGTAGGGACTTTTTATAGAAGATAGCAACACCACCTCCTCTATGGATTTCATAATCTGATCGGTAAACATGATAGTCTATTACTGTGGAAATGGAGTCAGGGAGAGATGTGCTGAGCCATGTTTCACAGACAAATATAATGTCGAATTTAGCCGTATTTAGTAAGAGGAGAAATTCAGGTATTCTATTTACAAGGCTTCTTGCATTGAGTAGCTTGCATTTAAGGCCAGTTGTGGTTGGAATAGAAGTAGTTAGAGGCATGCGTGCCTAGTTTTGAGTGATGTTGGATTGGATGGGGTGGGGTTGGATGTGGAGTTACAATGGAATTATTTGCTCTTATAGTACTTTATTCACCATTATCAATTTTCTGCCTCTGAAAATAGGGATATTGGAGTGTCTGTTCATCAGTACAGTTCCTTGAAATAGGCAGGCAAAAGTGATGCATGTTTAAAGGAGGATGTAGAAATGCCCATAACTGACAGGAAATATCTGCTATTGATCTCCAATGCATTTTCCAACCTTTCATCTCTCTCTCTCTTTGACACTCTCAAAAAGCTGCAAAGTTAGTCCTGACTTAACTTTGGACTGCAATTTTAGGCTCGTGTTAGAAGCAGGAAGGTCAGTGTCCCTTCAATCATCTGAAGGTTGAAGAGATACAATAGATCAGGGGTGTCAAACTCAAGGTCCGGGGGCTGGATCTGGCCCACAGGGTGCTTAGATCTGGCCCATGGGGCTGCCTTGGAAACAGTGAAGGACCCAGAGGTTGTATTCTAACCAGTTCTGGAGAACCAGTAGCGGAAAATTGAGTAGTTAGGAGAACCAGCAAATGCCACCTCTGACTGGCCCCACCTCTGCTGTTCTCTGCCTCCAAAATCCCAGCTAATTGGCTGGGTCTTCTTTTGTTGCCCTGCATAGGAGAACGGAGCTGGAAAGTGGGTTAATGAGCTGGGGAGGGAATGGGATTTTGCAGTAACCTTCCTCCGGAGGGGGTGGGAATGGAGATTTTGCAGTATTGTTCCCCTGCCACACCACCAAGCCATGGCACACCCACCAAGCCACGCCCACAGAACTAGTAGGAAAAAATTTTGAATCCCACCACTGTAAGGACTGGACCGCAATTTCTCTGCCAGTGAAAACAGAGCTTGCGACAGTAGTGAAATTCAATTTTTACCGGTTCTGTGGGCGTGGCTTGCTGGGCGTGGCAGGGGAAGTATACTGTAAAATCTCCCGTCAGAGGTAGTATTTGCTGGTTCTCTAAACTTATCAAAATTTCCACTACCAGTTCTCCAGAACTGGTCAGAACCTGCTGAATACCACCTTTGGCTTGTGAGGGCCATGTGCAACTCTCCTTAGCTCCGTATTTGCAAGCAGAGGGTTGCAGAGGCTGTCGCAACCGAAAACAGAGCTTGGGAGCCCATTTTCACTGGCAGCATGCTTTGTGGTGGCAGGGGCCTCCAAGGTGGGTAACATCAAGTTGGCCATGCCTACCCCGGCCATACCCAACTTGGACCCCCAAGATCAAACAGAACCTTCAATGAAATTGAGTTAGACACCCCTGCAGTAAACAGTTTTACTGCACTTCATCCACTTTGCCTAATAGGCAGTCAAACTTTTGCTTAAACACTTGCTCTGGAGCTTTCTATAAGTATGGTTCCATCTCCTCCTAAGATTTGTGTGTCAGCCTATACTGTATTTTGTAAGCAGACATTTCAATTGCCAATTGCAAACCTAGATAAGACAGCCTTTATCACATGGTCAAAAGTTATGTAGACTCAAGCACAGAGAAAGAGAAAGAATAACATGAAATTTAACCCCAACCTCCCTTTGTGTGTGTAGCTTATCTGGTTTTTGGCCAGAAGAACAGTGTTGTCACTAAGAGGAAATAAGTAGGTTCACCTTTGTTCATCTGTGCAGTCCTTTGCTCTTATTGTGCAGTGGAACTGGATAAACACACACACACACATATATATATATATATATATATGTGTGTGTGTGTGTGTGTGTGTGNCAGTGGAACTGGATAAACACACACACACACACACACATATATATATATATATATGTGTGTGTGTGTGTGTGTGTGTGTATGATGTATTGCGAAATAGGTGGGAGAGGTGTTAAAAGGAAAATCCTTTGCTCTTATTGTGCAGTGGAACTGGATAAACACACACACATATATATATGTGTGTGTGTGTGTGATATATTGCAAAATAGATGGGAGAGGTGTTAAAAGGAAAATTCACAATGGAGGAAAAAGTACCTCTCAGTTGTATTCCTAGGTTGCCTTTGATTTTGATTTTGTAAAGTGGCAGACATTGTATATGCAACTTTAAGCAATCCTAAGGATCTGTTGCCTTGCACCAACTGGACTGTGTGGGTGAAATGGTTCAGTATCTCTTTTGAAGGTTTTTCTTTATTATGCAATTCTATGTATGCCTATTTGATGTGTGAGTGTGTGTGTTTGTGCGTGTGTGTGTGTGTGTGTCTGTGTAAGTAAGTGAGGAAGTAAGTTTGTTTATTGTGAAATTAGTACTCCACATCGGGTTTGGATCTGATCAGGATGATTTTTTTAAAAAAAATTAAGGACATGAATTATCTTGTGCTCCTCATATCTTTAATTTAAGCTACACAAGGTGAAGAGTATGAGGTTGTTACAAAAGCATGTACCCAGAGACAAGCGTGAATTATTTTGAAGCGAAAATGTTCAAAAACTTGAACTGAAGGGGAAATCATATGAAAGACTGGCAGGTTTCCTGCTATTTGAACATTTTCTAATTAGTCTACAGAATCTAACTGTAAGGAATATTTCTTAATCCCCCTCATCTTCCATGCCGAGATCTTTCCCCACTGCTCCCCCCGCCCCCGAATTGTCAGCCAACGCCAGCTACATTAGACCTGAAAAGAATGAATCATTCCAATGATATGGCGTACAAGCAGCCCCACCCTAGGCAGTGGGCCAATAGTCACCTGTATACGGATGCACGAGAGTAAAAGAGAGTGCTCAGTGGAGAAAGCTTTACTCTGAAACAACTTAGAAACAACACACATGAAAACTCTTCTTTCTTTCCTATAGGTGTTGAAGGCCCATTGTGCAAGGCCTGCTGAGTCATCTTCGCTCACTGTGAGCCCACTTGCTGCCATTTCACCAGTTGTTGCTGCTCCCTGCATCTCTTTCCAGCTATTTACTCAAAGACAAAAGTTGACAAGAGAGAAGGCAGCTAATGCTGCACCTTCTTTTTCTTGTGATCCTACTTTGTCTATCCTGGGACAAAGAGACTGAGTGGCCTGACTGTAGTCGATGTTATGGGATAGGAGGAATCTTGGCAGTGGTGCCTCTATAATGTTTGCGAACAGATGGTCAACCACGCCAAGATTAGCTGCTGGCCCTTCAGCCATGCATTTACTCTGAAGGGAAGTTCTTCTTAATTCAAATGCTACCTCACTAACTTCTGATATTTTAATAATCCTTTAATAATCCTAATCAAAGAATCTTTCTATGATAATTTCTGGAGCTATATTTTTCTTAACAGGCCAATATGCCTTCTTCAATGTTCCTCCTTTTTGTTTTCTTCTTCCTTTATTATCCATTTTGCTACTTGATGGTTCATTTCTGTGAATCATCTTAATTATTAATTGTCTTAATTATTAATTCTTATATGAAACATATTGTGGTTAAAACTTCCGGGAATCACTTGTCCTAGAAAGTGTTTGCTATATTTAAAGCTGGAGTCCCAAACAGAGCAGATAGTTAGATTTAATGGCTATGAAATATTATTAAATAAACTCATTGAAAATAATGGACACTAATCATAAATATCAAACAAATATCAAGTCCTATGCATTTTTTCTCTGCTTTTTGTACCACTCGTGATCAAATGTTCTGCAGAACCTAAACATTTACACATTCTTGTGGCATTTTAGTTTCTTTAGGTTGGTTTTCACTCTCCTTTTTGTTAATATAACGAGATATAGCTCTTTTAGAGCCAAGGCTCTTCTGAATTTGAGACCACAGATTACCAGTGTATGCTCTGGCTTTCCTTTGAGACCATGATATGGCTCATTGCTGGCTTCTTGGTTTGTTTTTTCCAGGTGGAAACATAGAGACTACACCATTATGGCTAGGATTAGCATAGTTTTGTTTGTTCTGTGAGCTGAATTCCTCAACAGGATCAATATCCCCCTGTGCTGAGCAAAACATGCTTAGGTTTGGCTTGAAAATATTTTTTATGTTGGCGGTGTGCCAAGTACTAAATCCACAATAGGTGAGTCATACCTGGGCTTGTGTGTGCAAACAAAGTGTAGTTATGTCGAATAAACATATATGCATTTGTCTGACATAAAAAGAGAGACTGACTGACTTTGTGTAAGTTGTTAAAAGAATATGACTTCAGCAACAGAGTGGTCAATGTCTGCAATACTCTACCTGACTCTGTGGTTTATTCCCCAAACCCTAAAAACTTAAACCTTAGACTGTCTACTATTGACCTCACCCCCTTCCTAAGAGGCCTGTAGGGGGCATGCATAAGTGAACCAATCGTGCCTACCGTCCCTGTCCTATTGTTCTTTTTATTTTTCTTATAAGTATCTCATGTATTCAAAACTATATTTATTCTTATACTTGCATCTTGTAAGTGATTGACAAATCAAATAAATATTAAATACTAAAGGAGACAGAAAAAAAAAGGGAGGGAGGGAGGGACCGAAGGAAGGAAGGAAGGAGGGAAGGAAGGAAAAACGGAAGGAAGGAAGATTAAGCCCAAATAATGAGGCTGAATTTGCATGAAAGAAAGTTTGGAGTTTGAATGTTAGCATACAGCACTATTAAAAGGAATTCTGGAACCAAAGTCTCCAAGTTCTGGGTTACACAACAAAATTAGGGCTCCAAAAACATATGGATCTATCCTAAGTATACAAAGTATGTTTTGAACTTTTAATACATTTTTAATTCCTGCATTTTCAGAAATTAAGAAATGTTTCGGAAATACCACACACATGTCTTAACTAAGAAATGTATGTTGGTTTTAAGGGTAGTAGACATACGTGGCATCTTTTAAAAACTACATGGTTATGGGTATTTTGTGTGCAGCTTTATTACAGGAATCCTGTATTTTTTCTGCATTTCTCTTCAAATGTGCAAGAAAAGAAAGGAGAAAGAATCATTGTGACATATTTGGATCACCCTTTTCTCTTTTTTTTACACCATTTTTCTTCTTTTTTATTGTTATTGGTGCGGGACATATGTTTTTGTTTTGTTTGCTTGTTTTTCTGTTCTGTATTTTACCTTTGATGATAAAATAAAATAAATATATTCCTCACTTGCTCATAACTGGTATATTAGTGAATGAATTGAAATAGAAGCTTTATAATATTGTTCCTCTGAAATATTTTAACAGATCCTATCATTTTGACAGGATTTATACTCCTGAATATTTTTACCATGGGTGGGTGAGTAAGTTATGATTGGCTAAATTCTCACAACATGTAAAAATGTACACTTATTTACAAGCCACAATGACTGGTTCACATAACATGTAAACCTGCAAGGTAAAATTGCTTATATGCCACTCCACCCCCTCTGTAGCAAATTATACATCGTATTCCACAAAAAACCACTGAAATTACATGCTTTGTGTAATAGTTACTAGATAGCTGGCAAGAAGCAAAATCATTGTCTAAGGTTGAATAAAGATGTTTCTGAACACTGAAAATGATTCTGGGAAAATCAGTATCAGCATATCTCAGACTTAATGAGATTCTGCTTCTCTAAACTTATCAGATCTACCATGCCTACATGTTCTTTAAAAACAATAATTTCTACTGGATTCAGTCATCCAGTTTCTAAGCACCTGTGATGGCTCTTTTCCTGCCCTGCAGGCCAATAACTCCCTGTAGTTGGATCATTGTCTATAAAGCCTTACAGCCTTTCACCTTACCTCACTCTTAAAATGACTGAAGACATTGAATAAGCTAAGGCAACATAAAATACAGATGAAACTTTCGTTCTTAATTTTGCTCCTCTGAGTAGAACATAGAAGGATGTTTGACTATCGAGTTAAATACATTGTAAAAGAATAGAGTTCTGAACTTTGCTCATTGTAAAGTATTATGACTATTACCATTAAGGACAAAAGAAAAAGGGAGGGAGGAATACATTTCTCTTCTATTCCTCATACATTGAAAGCACAGTCATATTTAGCCAGCACAACACATTGTCCTTTCAGGGTTCCACCTAATGGATAGCAAATGTGGGCATTATCCAGGGATACAAAACTACCTGGGCATTTAAGACCATTTACAATTGTCATTAATAATGATGAAATGGGAATGGGGGAAACATTAAAGAATCAGAAGAATTTAAAAACTAGCAGAATTCTCCATTTTAAAAAAGCAGATAATCTCATTTTTGTTTTCTTACAATATGATTTGGGAAATAGGTGGACTCTCTCTTCTTTGGGGCAGCCCCTCAAATATTAGCATGCTGTTGTCATGACTAGGGGTGACATGATAGCAGTGTTCATATATTTGAGGGGGCTGTCCCAGGGGTGGATTTGTTGTGGTGACAGATAACATGAGTTGGAAGTGACCTTGTAGGTCATCTAGTCCAACCCCCTGCCTAAGCAGGAGACCCTACACCATTTCTGACAGATGGGAGTCCAATCTCTTCTTGAAAGTCTCAAGTGATGGTGCTCCCATGACTTCCAAGGGCAAGCTGTTCCAATGGTTGATTGTTCTCACTGTCAGAAAGTTTCTCCTTATTTCCAGGTTAAATCCCTCCTTGTTCAGTTTCCATCCATTATTCCTTGTCTGGCCTACAGGTGCTTTAGAAAATAGCTTGACCCCTCTTCCTCCCTGTGGCAGCCCCCCAAATATTGGAAGACTGCTATCATGTCTCCCCTGGTCCTCCTCTTCACTAGACTAGTCATGCCCAGTTCCTGTGACCATTTTTCATATGTTTTAGTCTCCAGTCCCCTAATCATCCTGGTTGCTCTTCTCTGTACTTTTTCTAGAGTCTCCACATCTTTTTAATCGTATGGTGATCACAACTGGATGCAGTACTGTAGGTGTGGTCTTACTAAGGCTTTATAGAGTGCTATTAGTACCTTACTTGATCTTGATTGTATGCCTCTGTTGATGTAACTTAGGATTGCATTAGCTTTTTTGGCTGCTGCTGCACACTTCTGGCTCATATTTAGCTGGTTGTCTAAAAGCTTCTAAAAAGAGACTGGACAGCCATGTCTGGAATGGTATAAACTAGTGTCCTGCTTGGGTTGGATTAGAAGACCTCCAAGGTCCCTTCCAACTCTGTTGTTCTGATTCTCATGACTAGACAGCACTCTTTACCTACCATCTTGATTGAACATGTGATGCAGGATTTTGGGGTGATTTTTCACATGCCATATTAACATTAGCTTTGATTGACCTTGAGTATCAAGACAATCTCTATATTGCACCCAAATAGCAAGATGTCAACAGCTGGTGATGGAATAGTAACCTTTTCATGTATCCCTGCACTTTAAAAGCTTAAGAACCACATACCACTCCCTGTTGGCCAGGGCATAAACAGTCCATGAGAAGCACTGCCAAGTCATTCTAAGGTGAAGAACAGGCCTGTCATGTGCATAGATCATTAGTGGCAAGTGAACAGACCAGTGTCTATAGGAGCATCACTAACCTGTTGTCCTAGTCATATCAAAAAGAAATCTTCCTCCATGCTACTGACACAACTAGACCAACTAAACTGGTTCTGCCAGGGTTAGCATCTAATTATATTATTCACTGAGAACTTGTCTCTTATTCTCATACATTGTTGGCTGTGTTCCATGACCCCTGCACCATAAAAAAGCAGGAATTATTGCTTTCCCTCTGTTAAGAATTATTCAAACAGAGTTGGAATAATAAAAGTGGGAGGGGGGAAACGACCCTATGTTTATCACATAACTATCTGTGATACACAAGAGTGACGTATTCACAAAGTGTTTTTACCTGGGCTAACTTTTTTTTAATCTCTATGAGAATATGTAAGCTTTCAAATTGCCAAGGTTGTTTAAATAGGCAAATTTCCTGTGTACAGTCCTGAAACATGAGCAAAACTATGGAATTGTAGGAGGATATGCAAAGCATTTTATTCTCCAGAAACAAATTGATCCAATTGGAGACAAATGTTTCAGCGCCACAATGCCAGTGGTAGAATCAATATACCGACTTAAATAAATAACACCAACCCATCAACACACCAAGTGAAGACACAACTTAAGTGACTATTGTATAAGTTAGGCAGACAAACAGATAAAAAAGCAGCTACTCAAACTTATGAAGGCAAGTTGGATCCCAAACTATAATGTTCATTGTCTAGACCAAAGGTAGAAGATGTGTAGTTTTTCAGATATTGCTAAATTATACCTCTAGGTATCCCCAACCAGTGATTGTTGTACTGGCTAGAGCTGGTGGTACTAGAATGTTCTTTTTACATGCTCAGAATGCAATCTTCTAATAATTTGACCTTTTAGAGCCCACTTATAGCAAGTAGTATCTTTCAAAGATCAAAACTCTGATCAAATAAAGCAATTGTTTGAAAAACAATTCTAGGCTGCTGTTCCACAATGCTCAAACTAACTATACTGAAAAAAAAGATTCATGCAAATACAATCTAACAACAGCAATAAAATCATCCAGTAAAAATATAAAAGTGCCAAAGAAATTGACTAAATGAAAACCCAATTAAAGAAAAATGGGCAAAGAAAAACATCAGAACAACAAACAGTCAGAAGTCTATAATTATTACTGACATTGTGTAATGCTATATATAGTATATTATACAACTTTTGAAGCTTACAGCTTCAGTTTGGCTTAATAAGAAATAAACACAATGGTTTAAGCAGAGCCAATTGCCTAGTTCATATAACACAATTAACCCGTTCTGCCTCTAATCTTATCCAGGCTTCTTACCAGGTATAAGGCCACCATTTTGGGGAATACAAAGTGTCATCTCATCCACTTTTTTCATCCTAGTTTGGTATCTCATCAGTCTTTAGGACAGATAAATAGATGACTAATAGCGAGATTTCATTATTTCTACAGCTACTTCCCCATTGATCAGGCAAATGGCTTGAACTACTTAACCTTGGTTTCATATTCCATTACAGAGTATCTTCTTTTCTCATCCAATTCACAACCCTCCCTCCCTTTTTTTGAAGGACTGACTAAATTGGGCTTACCTACCTATCTTCTTTTGTAGGTTTACACTACATCAGGGCTGTCAAACTCCCAGCCCGTGGGCCAGATGTATCATGCACTGGCCATGCCCACACCCAGTTTAGCAAAGAGGGGAAAGTCCCGATATGTCATGTGATGCTGGCGTGACAATGTGAGTTTGACACCCTGCACTACATTGTTGACTAAGAAAGCAGTAGTTTAATTCATAGTTACTCTGCGCAGTTTGGGATTAGAATTTTTTCAGTTCTGAGATAAATGCGTTTGTATTGATTGTCCCCTTAACCGGTCCACGTAAGTATGTTCTGTAATTAAGTGTACAGTAAAGTCAATGAAGATAGACTTTATGGACTCAAATCTATAATGATTTATAATATTTACTTACATCTTGAGAATACTTTATTAGGTAACTGGTATGACTGAAATGAAAACATGCTGAAATTGGATTATCTATTCCCCTGAAACTAGAATGGCCTAATTTGCTTAAATGATCCTTTTATGGCTCATCTTCAAGGTGTTCCAATACATTATTTTTGTCCTCTGTTCTGACTCTCTTTCTTTAATAGTAACATATGAACAACATCCTATTCATCTTGTTGATAAGATTCCCACTAAATCAAGTTTCTTCAGTATTGCTGAACTAAGCTGTCTTTCTCATTCTAGATTCATTGTGGGTGGGGCTGGTCTGGAGAAAGAGCTAATATTGCAACTATGTGTTATAGATATTCAATTATTCCCTGTTACAATCTGAGTTGCAAATAATATTGAGAAATCATAGAACTTGGATGTTCAGACATTAACAGACAGCACCTGTGTTTGCTTAATTACATTTACTATGCTACTCTGACTTGGCAATTGTTATTCATGTCTTGGTCGTGCCGTTTTAGACTTGCTTTACATGACAGACTAAACCAAATTATGGCTTAACCAAGGAGAGTATAGTCCTACATATCTCTTCGTCTTCTGGCAAGCAGACACAACTTGTAATCACAAATGGCACTCTAAAAGCTAGTCTTGCTGTGTTGTGTGAACTAGAGAGTTTCTTTTTTTCAGAATAAACTATAGAAATAACTCCAAATCAAACTGAAATTTATCTTCTCCTAATAGGAGAATGTGCCTGCAATGTTCTTAAGGTACTGTTACTGAGGCTTATTAAGGAAACTGAAATGGTGTCCAGATATGAAGCTCTGAAGGATAATTAAACAATAACAACAGACCGAGAGTAAGCTTTAGGGGTTTGGTGTGAATAAGAAGATGCTGAATGGTACCCAGTACATTAGAACTCATAGTTTACTTGGAATCATTTCATCTATATATAAGGCAGCAAATTAAATTGTTTGAAATCAGAGTGATTTCAAACAATTGAATGATTTGAACTCTGGTATAGAGTATTTAATTAGCTCTTAATCACTCCTTTTATTTGCTTTCTTTTTTCTTTATCTCTGATTTGAAAATTTTCCATTTTGGCATTTTTCTTATCTGTTCAGAGCAACTTACACTATCTGTGTGACTCTGCAGGTTTAAAAGCAGAAAACAAAACATTGACATAATGGACAATGTTGATTTGATTCTATGTAGGCTTGCCATAAAAATCAACAGTTTCTCTAAATATAAATTGAGAGAGCAGATTGAAACTAGTTCAGTTTGAGATATCATTTTGTCCAGAGTTGGTATTCAGTAGGTTCTGACCAGTTCTGGAGAACCAGTAGTGGAAATTTTGAGTAGTTTAGAGAATCAGTAGCAGAAATTTTGAGTAGTTCGGAGAACTGGCAAATACAATGTCTGACTAGCCCTGCCCCCATCTATTCTCTGCCAGCAGCGTTCCAGTTGATCAGCTGGTCTTCTTTTGTTGCCCTGCACAGGAGAACAGAACTGGAAAGCGGGTTAGTGGGATGGGGAGGGAATGGGATTTTGCAGTATCCTTCCCCTGGAATGGGAAAAGAATTGAGATTTTACAGTATCCTTCCCCTGCCATGCCCACCAAGCCACGCCCACAGAACAGGTAGTAAAAATATTTGAATCCCACCACTGATTTTGTCTGAGAAAGAAGCCCAGTTTGATCTATATAAATTAGCACAGAGATAGTATACTATCTCAGGCCACACTGAACTTGTGACTTGTATAACATTTTACCAAGCACTCTGTCTAGTAGATGTGATCTGTTTAACAAGAATTATGCACAAAAAGCTACCAATTAGAACTTTAATTACAAATATGTAATTAATCTAGAAAAAAATAAGAATAATTTATTGCACGTACTCAGTAACACATTACAAATCACCATTTCATAAATGTGTCCTATAACAGAATGAGATTTTTCAGCTTATTCAGGAGAATAAGAATGATACAAGATATTCAGCTTTGTGCTCTTAAGCATACACAGTGTTAGAGCTCTGTAGTTAGCTAAACCCAGCTGTGGTAAACCTTCAACTAAATTAATCTTAGTTTAGTGTATTTTATATTTAATGAGCGAAATCTTTTGGATCTGAAAGTTTGCTATGGTCAGCAATTGTTCTGGCTCCAGGTTTTCCAGGCTGCTGTTTGACCTTAGCTGTGGTTCTTTTGCCAATCTATACTGTTGGTGGCTGCCAATCATTTTATTTTATGCTCAAAAGAGCATATCTCCTGCTTCTTCTTCAATTCCATTTTTCTTTCATATATGTGACTTTTTTGGCTCATAAAAGCCTATTCATCGTTGACTTTAAAGGTACCATATCACCCTAATAAGTCCATTAAATCAGTTACAGTGTTTTCAAATCCTATGTTTAAAAGATACTTTATTAAATATTTTATTATTTTTATTACATTATATTCTTCTGACATGTCTTGTAGATTTAGGACCACACCTCATTGATGCTACACTGTTAAACCTCATCACCTTTTGGCAAATTTCCCTGCTGTAACTGGTTAGTTAGGTAAGGTTAGGTTACAATTTGATCAAAAGGCCCTGGATTGGCCTGAATAAAATAAATACTACATATGGTATTAGTGCCTTCTCCATCTGACACATGGAGGTGCATGTGGGAGCATGTTTGCATGAAAGCAAAAGGACAGACATGAATCTGTTGCCTCAATGTATATGTTGAAGATGTGCAGATATTACTTTGATACACTATTTAAATGATTTTAGTGAAATGCGATATTGTAACAGTCCTCCTCATTTATGGTAGTTGGCAGCATTCCAACTAACCAACTTCAAACTAATAAACTCTGAGACAGACAGTTCCTCAAAGTTCCATTTTATTAGAGTTGTCATATTGGCACATCTGGGAAAACTCGAATTTGAGAGTTCCGGGTTTTCCCTTCCCAAAAGATAAATCAAAGATCCATCCCCTGCATCCATCAGTCCATCACATGGCCCAATCAAATCTTTGTCCCAACTGGAGACAATCTTCCCAGTCATTCCCCTCCAGGCGCAGGGCAACAAGTCCTGGATTCTCTGAGAAAGAATGTTGTGTCTAATCTTCTACTCCACTATGAAATCCCTCCTCCTAAATTCCCAGGCACTGAATGTGGTAACCTCGAAGCTTCCAAGTAAAAAAATGGCTTCCAAGGCTGACAGTAGTATTACAACTAGCTTCTATTTTATTAATTATCAGAATACATAAAGATATGCAGTTAAACAAAACTATTGGGAAATAATGCAAAGTTGTCCCCATGAATTAGATAGAAAAAATATAATAAAATTAAATGGAACTAATATTTATTTACTTGTTGTACTTATTTTTTTACTTATTACGAGAAAAATGTGGGATAGACAACATCACTACCAAATGGATTTGTAACTGTTTGACAAACCATCATCAATGACTAGTCCTTAACGGCATTAAATCTACGTTTAACCAAGCAGTGGGATACCACAAGGTTCTGTCTTAGTCTGCAATATCTTCATAGATGTCTTAAATGAGGGAATAGACAGGGAACTCATCAAATTTGCAGATGATGTTAAGTTGACAGGAATAGGCAACACCCCAGAAGACAAGCTCAGGATCCAAACAGATCCAAACCCTATCCAATAAAATGAAATTTCATGTGGAGAAAAGCAAGGTTTTACACCTGGGCAGGAAAAATCAAAGATACAAGTACAGATTAGGTGAAACCTGACTCAAAAACAGTAACTGTGAGAGGGACCTTGGAGTTTTAGTGGATAATCACATAAACACAAATCAGCAGTATGCAGCAGCCGCCAAAAAAGGTAATACAATCCTTGGTTGTTTAAACAGAGGCATAGAATCAAAATCCCATGAAATATTAATACTGCTTTATAAAGTAGATCACATCAGGAATACTGCATCCAGTTTTGATAACCACATTATTAAAACGATGTCAAGACTTTGGAAAAAGTGCAAAGAAGAGCAACTAAGAGGATAAAAGGCTGGAGATTAAAATATATAAAGAACAGTTGCAGGATTTGGGTTTGGCTAGTCTACGAAAAGAAGGACTAGGGGGGACATGATAGCAGTATTCCAGTATTGGAGATGCTTCCACAAAGAGGTAGGGGTCAATTTATTTTCCAGAGCACCAGGGGGCAGGACAAGAAACAATGGATGAAACTAATCAAGGAGAGAAGCAGTCTGGAATTGAGGAGAAACTTCCTAACAGTGAGAATAATTAGCCAGTGGAATGGCTTGCCTTCAGAAGGATGCTTCACCACTGGAGGTTTTTAAGAAGAGATTGGACAGTCATTTGTCTGAAATTGTATAGGGTCTCCTGCTTGAGCAGAGGGCTGGACTAGAAGACCTCAAAAGTCCCATCCAGCTCTATTCTGATTTATTGATTGATTTATTTTTTTCTCATTTTTGAACCACCCATCTCCTTGAAAGAGGGACTCTGAGTGATGTACAGTAAACCATCAAAATATACCAGTATATAAACATGAAATTTAAAACATGAATGTACAGCGCCCAGGAAAACTCCAGTGGAAGGGAGGTTTTTTTTTAACTGCCTCTGCTGACAATAAATCATGACCAACATTCTGTAGACTTTTTAAAGAATAACAGTAATAATAATATTATGGTTGTAGCAAGGAACGCAGAAAGAGCAGGGTTAATATTAACTAACCCAATTTTTCTCTGTAATTTTTCTTTCTTAAATGTTCTTTTCTTCTGATGACAATGAATCATTCCATGGAAGCTTGCTTATAAATACACAACAAATATGTAATCAGAGACATCATAGCATGTTTGGAGAAATCTTACAACACAGGAATGGTTGCATTCAGGTCTATGAGGCAATATAAACTACAGGGGAAGAATCTAACAGCTGAAATGCAAGTAACCCTGTTTTTCTGTAGAAATTAATAATAGAAGGGTTTTTCAAATGTAGTGAAAGAAAACAAGGAGCTTATAATTCAGCAGGTGTACTTTTCCAATTCTGTACATGCAATTTAATACTTGACATTACATATTCCTCTGACAGGTATTACCCTACTAATTCAAATATATACCTTCACTTTAAGGCAAATGGTAAATACCATTCTGTTCTATCGTACGTGACTCTTTATAATCTTTCTTCATCAAGTAAGTACTTATAATTATGAGTTTCTTGATGGAGTGTACAATCTTCAGAGTAAAAGTTGCTCCATCAGAACAAGAAAAATGAACTATGCATATATTCTTTTAGTTCCCTTTACAGATCAATAATATACCCAGAATATTTTGAAAGCTACAAAACAGACATGTTAAAGTGCTGAAAAATGTAAAAAGGTGCTATAATGTTTCTCATGCTTAGAATTGCCTATGATTTTTTTTTCTTTTAAGGAAAAATAGCAGCCATAGCACATTAGCACAAAGGAAAATGGAGGCAAGTAATCTTCCTATTTTCCATCTTGCATTTTCACTGAAAAGCATCCAGTGAACAATTTGATTGATCCAGAAAGTCATTTGTGAAATAAATGCCAAATCTGGGGGAAAAAAGCAGCTTTCAGAGATAGTTTTGGAGGGAAAATATCAGGGTAGTATAAAATCAGATTTGTTTTTGGTCAAAAGAGTTATCAGTTCATTGATTAAGGCATGGAATATATTGTATAATAGATATGATCATACATTTATATCCTACATGTGCATATTTGTACATACTTTTTGCATGTGATTGGAGTCACAAAGACTTGCAGCCATAATGTTGCTGTACCTAAGAATACAAGGGATAAGTAGTATCGAGAATAAACAAAAGCAAACTTCAGCAAAGTTATAAAAAGTTGAAAGGAATGTAATACTCACCTCAATCAACACTATAACCCCCCTCTTAAGATGTCTCAATTATCTCAAAAAGAATCCAGTTTGGTCAAAAGCAGACACCTACATTCATGAAGTAATTATTGATTTGTTGTTATAATTTTATGTGTATTTATTAATTAGAATTTTTTTATCACACCTTTATTATTTGTATAAAATAACTCTATGTGTCAAGTATACGTAATACTACTTCCTCTCCAATTTCCCCCACAACAAGAGAGAAAAGTTCTGTTGAAATGCTTATTTTAGATGATGACTTTCAGGTGAGTGTCTTTCAGTTTCTAATTTCATCAGACTGGTCTCAGCAGAGGGGATCTAGCAGATTCTTTGTTTTCCTTTGATCATATTATTTGTCACCTGGATCTAACCAAAGGACTCTAAAAGACAAAAGAGCTTTTTTATTTTCTAAAGATAATACTGAGAGAAAGGCCCATTATTGAGTTTAGTGTCAAAAACTGAACAATTCTAAACATATTATTTTATTTCCATCTTTTTTATGGAGGGCATTCCACAAAAGCATGTGGAAGGAATTCCTGACAGGAGCCACAGGTGCTTCCTATACTCTCCAAAACACCTCTTTGCTATCACATCTGAAGCCCTGTATAACTTTGATAAATATTCATTTCTCATTCTAATATTCATTGCACAATATTTGATGTAACTGACTGTATTCCAAAAAGTGTATACTACTCAAGAAATAGCCTTTATAGTGATGTTTTTTAAACATGATTCTTCTGAAATGTTTAAAGGCCAAGATACTAATATAGACACAAAGAAGTACTGAATCTTTAATAATTCATTTAGCAGTTTCTCTCTTGTACAAGATCTCTACATCAGAACATCTATTTCTAGCCACAAATACAGCTAACCTATATTCCTCATTAAGGCTCTAAGCTACCTCTGTTTAACTCCCTTGGTCTGACAGTTGGGTCAGCCCAAGTCCCAACATGGGGTCTCTGCAAATCAAACTATAACCCTTTGCTAATGAAGCCCCTCTGGCCAGTCTCTTACTTCAAAGCCCCAAAAAGGAATTGCACAGGTGGATTGGAGGAAATGCCAGGGATCCAATTTCTTCAGAGGCCAAATTACAGGCTTCCTTCAATGGGTTACCTGACTTGTGCTCAGGTGCAAGACAATCACAGGCCTGCCTCCCACTGGGCCATACTGTAGACCTGTGCTTACACTTTCTTCAAACATAGCAAACTAGGGTAGCTGTTCTGGTGGAGCAACCCACTTTGGGCTATAGATGAATCTCATAGGGGAGGGTCCAGATTGTACTACAAAAGGATCCTGCAGGGATGCCTTTATTTTGCTGAACAATAGCAGCAGCAGGTAGTAATGGCTACCTGTAGGGCCTTAATATTTCAATGGCACAGATGGCTCCAACAGGTTCTTGGGATGAGATGCTGTGTGAAGAATAAAAATAACAAGAGCAACAAAAGCAACACTTGCAGCACCTTAAAAATCAAGGCATTTATAGTGACATAAGCTTTTGATGATCTCCAATCTTCATCATTAAAGAATGTTTGTGAAAGATACATAGCAAGGAATTGTTCCTTCTAAAATGGCTTGGTGGAAGATAGTAAAAAAAAACTCAACCTCTGTAACTGTTCCTCTCATTTAAAAAAATAGTTTCCTTCACCTTAAATCTCTGTAGCTCTCAGGAGACTATGGCGGTTTTATCTGATTAAGCATTGTGAAGCATATTCCTTCACAGTATTTAACTAATTTCACAGACTCAGTTTATAACAGTTTAACTAATAAAATATCTGAGAAATACTGATGTTTTTTTATATGCAACTACTTCTGTCAGATTGATATGAAGTAGTTTCTCTGAATGTGGCCAAATTCTGCTATGCTGCATGTAAAAATTAGGCAAACTTTAACTGCCCACTTTTAATCTATTACCAATCACAATATATTATTCTGTCTGTCTTGGTTTTTTTACTATTATTGTTTTAATGCTTTTATTTGGTGTCTGTGATCATAATAAGAATTGATTAGATTAATTTGGGCAGTCATTCATTTACTTTCCTAAAACCAACACACAATAATATGTTTTAAAAGGTTGCATTACCTGTAACTCAACAGAAATATATGAATATATCTGAACAGTTGTTCATATATTCTTGCTCTATATGAACAATTATTTCATACTAAAATCCTTAAATTAGCAGCCATCCATTACTTCAGCTCTAATTTCTGTCAATATACTGTTGGAAGAAATATCCTTCTGGGTTCAGTTCCAAGTGGGGAAAAAGACACTGGAAACATGGAGGCTGTTTGTGGAAAGATGGTTTAATGCTGGACAACCACATGGCTTGGAGCTCCAAAGTGAAAGAATGGATCATCATGCTTCAGATTGAAGGAAAAGGAAGGAAGGGCTGAGATGCTGAAAGTGCCTGGGTTTTATACCCTGTGTTTGGGATTTGAATTTGAGCTTGTTTCTGATTGTTTGTCAAACTCCCATGGGACCAATGCAGAGGCAACTCTGTAGGCTGTCCTGAGTCCCAGGCTTGGTTAAGCCTTGCTGGATGATGAAGTATGAAAGGGCTTTGGGCAATTCCTATAGCTTTACCTGGAGATCTTTGTTTTGTAAAATAGGCTGGCCTAGGCCAGAGTAATAGCCCATTAGCAAAGGTGGGGGGGCTGAGTTTCTGCTTTCTGAGGTGAGTTTTCTGCTTCTGAGTTTCTTATTCTTTTTAGGGGAAATATTCTGCCTTTTTTTAATATTTTGCTAGGATATTTCATTTTTCTAGGAGAGGGGTGGGTGATAACTTCCTACAGTACAGTACATTAGGTTATTATTCTTCAAGCAGGCATATATGAGATATCAATATATGTGAGAGAGATGTAATATGTAGGTGGGAAGGAGGTGATACTGACTATTAAATAAAGAATGGATACAGGCTAAAGCATGTTAGGGTTTCACTTGGAGCAGATGACAGAATCAAGAAGCAAACTTTTCCAGTTCTCAAAGTAGCTATTGATGAATGGATTTCAAATGAATCCAAGATTCTTGAGCCATCGGGGAAATGGATTTTCCTGAGTCTTTCTCTTATTTCCTTCCCAAAAGCTGAAGAAAGAATAGTGATGAAAGAATTGTTAATTGATAGATGAGTCAATTAAAATTCAAGTTGATTCATCCCTAGTAGCCAGACTAATTAGTGAGAACAAATGTTAACTAGTATGCGTTGAAAGTGAAGGGCCTGGTTCTTTTATTTGTTGCATTTTTATTTTTCTGATGTGTTATTATAGCAGGATATGAAAAAGCAAATATTGAAAGCAAGTTTCTTTTCAAACAAGGAGTGGTAGGTTTTTAATTAGTAAACTCTATTTTGTCATACATTTCCTTCAAAAATTCAAAGTCTATCTTTTGACAATTTTCTTCGTTTATTAATACTGTTAGTCATACTCCCTGCTCTGTCATGCTCCTGCTCCAATTTTGACCTTGTAAGAATCCTATAAGTAAGTTCCTATTAAGTTATGGATGGTGCCTTCAACTAAGTTGGATATGGTCTTATGCCTTGTAAGCCACCACTCTAATCAAGCCATAGGATTGTAGCATAGTTCTGCTTTTCCAAAACATAGATCCACATTTACTTCTTTGCAAATGAAATTTGGCCAGTTCTCTCCTTCTTAGCTATCCCTGTTCCATCTTTAAGCCTCCATCTTTCAGCTTTGGGATGCAAATTTTTCCAGATGGGAGTAATTCAGAAAAAATAAATTAATCTGAGTAGATTGCAGAAGGAACAATAGTCAGTTTAAAACAAACTGGAATTTTGTATTTAAAAATAATAAGGTATCAGTGAATATTTTTCAACCTTTTGCTCCATTTCTTTACAAAGATAGGACCCATTATTTTTCATTGGGCATCAAATGGCTTGCAAGTGATCAAAAGAGTGGTGGAATTTAATGTTCGCACGCTCAGTGTCTGGGGCTTCTGAGAGAACAATAATTCCTTGCCTTTTTAATTTATTTTTAATTTATTTTATTTGTCAAGCAATTATAAGATAACAGGTATAAGTATAAACATAGTTATGAATACATGAAATGGATACTTATAAGAAAAATAAAAAGAAACAATAGGACAGGGTTGGTAGGCACACTGGTGCGCTTATGCACGCCCCCTACAGGTCTCTTAGGAAGGGGGTGAGGTCAATAGTAGACAGTCTAAGGTTAAAGTTTTTGGGGTTTGTGGAAGAAACCACAGAGTCAGGTAGAGTATTGCAGACATTGACCACTCTGTTGCTGAAGTCGTATTTCCTGCAATCAAGTTTGGTGCGGTTTACCTTGAGTTTGTATCTATTGTGTGCTCTTGTATGGTTGAAGCTGAAGCTTTCATTGACAGGACATTGCAATATATAATTTTATGTACTATACTTAGATCAGACTGAAGGTGACGTTGTTCTAGGTTTTCTAGGTCTAGAATTTCAAGTCTGGTGGCATAAGGTATTCTGCAATGAGTAGAGGAGTGGAGAACTCTTCTTGTGAAATATTTCTGGACTTTCTCAAATGTGCTAATATCAGATACATAATGTGGGTTCAAGATTGATGAGCTGTATTTGAGTATTGGTCCAGCAAATGTTTTGTATGCTCTAGTTAGTTGTGTGATATTACCAGAGAAAAAGGTACGCAGGATTAGGTTAACAACTCTTAATGACTTTTTGGCTATGTATGTATTTATGTATTTTTGGCCTTCTCTATGACAAGCAGATTATTCAGCCAGGGCAAACCTATGCATATAGAAAAGGCAAAATACAGTTTTTTCCTGGTACAGAATGCTTCTTCTGGAAATAATTGCATCGTGCTTTTTCTTCCTGTAGACAACATACAATATATCCCTATATATTATGCATTAAACCTTCACTGAGTGGAACGAAGATTAATTGAAGGCTTATTTCACACAAATAGCAGATGTTTTCTTGATTACTCCACTACAAATAGCAGGTAAGGCTCACCAGAGTGAATTGTTGTACCCAGAAAGATAGGTGTGGCCCAGCCTGACCTTCTTTTTTCATGTTAGTATTTTACATACAGGAAGTTGTTTATATAGATGAGCCTTTCATCTTGTCAATCTCTGCCCCAATCCCTAAATAGTACAGTCAGAAAACAGGTTTACCAACCTCTTTGTCTTATGGCAACTAGGCTCTTTTGTCAACTTAGTAAGGAGCTATATTCTTCATTAAGACAGAATATTCATCTGATCCTATACTTTAAATGAACGCTAGAAACAAAACATTTATACTTCCCATATTTTAGTTTCCTTCTCAGAAGCTGCTTGGCAATATTCATCATATATTTACATCAATAGTTACAGAACTGTGGGGTGAAATCCTTTCATGTCCATGAGGATTTTACATGTGATTCCTGATGTGGCTATGTATTCCCAACATTATACAAAGTCACTAAATCTTGCTGTATTTTGGCATTCTTGCAAT
Organism: Laticauda laticaudata; assembly: GCA_004320025.1. Taxonomy (NCBI): domain Eukaryota; kingdom Metazoa; phylum Chordata; class Lepidosauria; order Squamata; family Elapidae; genus Laticauda; species Laticauda laticaudata. The sequence goes on along the minus strand of BHFT01002040.1, from coordinate 11,400 downwards.
ATGATGCATGAAATTTGGCCATTTTGTTTTACCTCAAACCTTACAGGCTTTCAAGTGGGAACATCAACATGTTAGATTTGGTGATCTCATGAGATTCAATTATTTTAAAAAGAGAATCATTTAAAAATAATATTTTAATTGGAAGTTCCATGTATAGCATTTGAGAAGGCATCTGTGCATAAATACCACATTGCCAATATCTGGCTAACTTGTGCCTTCAAAATCTTTAGATGACAAAGTAGTGGTCTCCAAAAAAANTCAAAAAAAAAAAAAAAAAGATTAGTAAGAATTAATTTAGTTTTTACCCAAGTGGATCATGAAACTGAAAATATCAGTCATTCTTTTTTTTAATTAAAAAGCAGTCAGTGCTGAATTTGAATGAATGGTATGTTATGTACATTTACCCTGTTCCATTGATCCAACATATGTTTGTTGTTATTTTCTGTAAGAACTGATTATTTGTTTGATTGGTTGCTTTTTCCAGCCACTAATAATGTGCTGTGTACTTTTATCAGAGATCTGGTAAAATCTTAATATTTAGAAATCTCTAAATTCTCTAGATTCTTATTTTTCTTCATTGAATGTATTTATGAAATGTCTTTCATGGTCTTCCTAAAGCAGCTGACAATATAACATGCTAAAAAAGTATTAGATCAATAATTTCCTTTACATTTAAACAATTTTAAAGTAACCCTGTTAACTTCAATTTCAAAAATCTAAAAGCAGCAAATACCATAAGACAGTTAAATGCTACCCTGTTTCTCCAACAATACGGTCTCCCCCAATAGGAAGTCCCAGCATGTTTTATAGGCACGAAATGAAATTAAGCCCCTCCCCCCAAATTAAGGCCTATATTAAAACATTCGAAATGGGGGGAATGGTGGGGGGGCTTGCCGTTAGGAAGTACTTTTGTTGAACACCCGGATATGGTGCTGCCTGTGTTGACCCCAATACGAAGTGCCCCACCAATGCCGAGGTCAACATCCAAGCCGTCGCCGCCCTCCTGAAGATGTAAGGGGGGAGAATTAAGTCACCCCTGAAAAGACAGCCTAGCAATTTTAGGGGGCTCAAAAAAAAATAAGACCCGGCCTTATTATATGAGAAACACGGTAGAAAAGCAAATATGATTTAAAAATTAGCCACAGATTGCTGTGTTAAATCCCAGGAAGCTTAGAAGCAGATAGATGGAAGATGAGCAAATGGTGAAGGCAAAAAAAACAAAAAAGCCCCGATGACAAATTGCAAAAATCAAGAGCTGGGGGAGGAAAAAACCCAGATTACTTTGCCTTCTTCACATTTATCCCATTGTGCCTGAATTGTACATTGCTGTATTCATTGGTGCCTTAGTGATTACTTTGGGGGAGAGGGAGGGGCTGCCTTAGGGCAAGAAACTCTTCCCTCAGATCAAGCAATCAGCTTTTGGCTGAGAGCCTATTTAGTAGTCATGTCCCAGCATGGGATACCACATTTTTAGCATGCTTTTTCCCCCCTATTGCTCTGCAAAGCCATGTGACAAGATTTGGCAGCATAACCTGTTGAAATGACATTACTCCTTCTGAAAATGACAGAGAATGAGTGCAGAAAAGATCAAGCAAAGACATGATTGGCCCATGGTAGTTAAAAACATTGAAGCTAAACAGGCCATCTATCATTCCATTTTGCCAGGTGTGTTTGGCAAGCTAACTGCATAGTCAAGTCCACGTGGTGTGATTTAAAAAAAAATCTGCTCATAATAATTCCATATATTAATTTGTGTGTTAGACTATGCTAAGTGCATAGTCAAGTCCATGTGGTGTAATTTAAAACAAAAATCTGCTAATAATAATCCCATATATTGATTTCTGCCTTGATTACAATCTCCCTTTCTTTCCTTCCACAGAATAGTGTCAAGGGAGAAAGCCAGGGGCTACGAGCAGCAGGATCCCCAACATTGGCCATTAAGTACATTCCGTTGTTTATAATCTGAGTCTTCAATTCAAGCAGAGGAGAAGAAGTTGAAACTTAATACTCAAAGCAGGCTTCAGGAAATTTGCAAGCGTGAATCAAATGATGGTGGACAAATAATAATATATATAAATATATAATAATAATAATAACATAATAATAACTATAATATATAATAATAATAGTAATAGTAATAACAGTAATAATAATAAATATATAAACAAAAAAAATAATAGCCAGGTGAAAGGCTTGTACAGGTATGTCCTTGACTAACAAGTTGTGTTTAGTGACCGTTCAAAAGTTACATGGCAGGTTTAAAAAGTAGTGACCTTTTTTCATAGTTGAAAAAATGCCATATGCAGCAATCCCCATGATCATGTGATCAAAATTCATATGCTTGGCAAACTAGTCATATTTACGACTGTTGCTGTGGTCCCAAGATCATGTGATCACTTGTTTCTGAACTGACAAGCAAAGGTAATGGGGAACATATTTCATTTAACAACAAACTGTGTTATTAACTTATGCCAACTGCCGTGATTCACTACAAACTGTAAGGCAAGATAGATAATAAAATGGGGCAAAAAAGTCACTTAAAAATGTCTCACTTAAGCAGGCAGAAATGTTGGGCTCAAATTGGTCATAAGTCAGAACTACCTGTATTTCATAATGTAGAGAAATATACTTTTATATTATTGAGGCCCTTGTTGCTCTCTGAGCTCTGGTTGTTTTCTTGCAGACATTTCATTATCCAAACTAGGATAGTGATAGTCTAGAATGTACCTTAGTTTGGGTAATGAAATGGTCTGCAAGAAAATAACCAAGCTCAGGAGCAAACAAGGACCTCTCATTTCAACCCCTGACTACCTCAATGGTTCTCTTTCATTAATATTATCATTGTTATTATTCTAAAATTCACCTTTCCAAAGAAATCCTAAGAATCAATAGACAATGATGCCAATCAACCATGATGGCCAGGCATCATTTTAACTTTGTTGTTTCTGGATTTCAGAACAACAAGCATTGTGATTAAAAAAAATAGAGTGGGGTTAATTTGAAAGGTTTTACAATGTTTACCAACTACTGTAACAGCCCATTTGTTTGGTTTCAGTAGGAAGGCAATATTGAAATAATTAATATTTTTTTATACTATATTATATATATATTTATATATATATATATATATATAATATATATATATATAATATATATATATTATATATGTTTTTTCAGCTTTCGCGGACTTACACATGTGTGCTGTTAGCTTCCTTCGGGATTGTCCCACGTTTATTGTTAGTTCTGTTAAAGTTGTAGCAACGTTTCAGACAGAATCCATCTGCCAATCATCGAGGCTTCTGTAATGGATGGTGTGTCTCACAGTTCCTGGATTTCACAATTTGAGGCTGAGGTCCATTCTGGATTGGCTATAGTGCGCCTAGGTCTGCTGTTATTGGACTTGGAGTTTGATGATGTGGTTTTCTGGTTTCTTCTGTCGTTTTTGTGGCTTTTGATTTGGCTGGCAACCCTCTGTTCTTTGTGTTGGGAGGCTTTCAGTGCGCCCTCCGTGTGAAAGGACGGGCTGCTCTATCTATGCAAGCTGCCTCTTCATTAGCAAGCTGGGTTTCAAAAATGCAGTAAAAAAGCTGGACACGCACCTCCTCACTAGTCCCAACACATGAAAACCACAGGTCACCAACATTCAACTTCAATGGCCACTAAAAACCCTAGGCCACTATAGAAAACCCCGCCACAGAATCAATCAGGAGAAGCCATAAGAGATTGAAAAAGACTCGACAGCATGATAGAAGAGATGATTCCACTAGACTGTCAAATCATTTGGAAGCCTGCCACTCTCAAATAGAAAGATCTTCCACACCACAAAGCCAGGCAAAAACACCTGGCCAACAAACGACTCCCTCTGAAGCTCCAACTCAAACACCCCCCCACCAGGCACCCAGGTGGAGAACCCAGCTTTGCTAAGAAGAGCAGCTTGCTAATGAAGAGCAGCGTCCTTTCACACGGAGGCAAGCTGCACTGAAAGCCTCCAAACAAGAAACAGAGGGTTGCAGCAATCAAAGCCACAAAGCAGACAGAAGACACAGAAACACCACAATCCAACTCCAAGCTCAATGAACACAGACCCCAGGCTCATAGCCAATCAGAATGGACCAGCCTCAAATTTGAACCAGAAACTGTGAGACACACATCCATACAGAAGCTGATGATGCAGATGAGATTCTGCTGACTGCTACTAACAGATACATGAGCACTAACAAACACTAATGGATAAACCCAGAACTAACAGCCAAGTAAGTACCAGCTTAAAAAAAACAAAAAAAACAACTAAATATATATATATTATACATAGTGTGTGTTGTGTGTTGTGTGTTTGTTTAAGTTTTCGCGGGTACTTACAGTGTGTTGTTTAGCTTCCTTCGGGTATTATCCAGTCATTGTTAATGCTTTTAAGTTTGTAGCAACGTTTCAGCAGAATTTCATCTGCCATCACGGCTTCTGTATTGATTCGTATGTGGCGTCAGGCTATCCAGCGTTAGTTTTAAATTTGAGGCTAGCCCTTCCTGGACCAAGGCGACGCAACTATCCTGGGACAGCAATAGCTAGCCTAAATTAAAACTAATGCGTTGATAGCCTGACCCACATACGAACTCAACTACAGAAGCCTGATGATGGAGATGAGATTCTTCTGAAACGTTGCCTACAACTTTAAAAGCACTACAATGACCTGGGATAATACGCTGAAGGGAAGCTGAACAGTACATATATATCATATATACATATTTGCTCTTCAGCTTGCTTTCAGGTATTATCCCACATCATTGTAGTTGTGCTTTAAAGTTGTCGGGGGGGGGCCCAAAAAAAAACGTTTCGGCAGAATCTTCATCTGCCATCAATCAGGCTTCTGTACTGAGTTCATCTGTGATAGCCACTGACTCACAGACGAACTCAATACAGAAGGCCGACGATGGCAGATGAGACCCCGCTGAAACAGCGCCACCACAACTTCCACCAATGACGTGGGACAACACCTGGAGGAAGCTGAACAGTCATACATAACACCACACACAACAAATATATATATTTATGCTGTTCAGCTTTCCCCAGGCATCATCCCACAACCATTTGCAGCGCTGCGCTCCAAAGTTTGGTAGCAACGCGTTCGGAGATTCCCACCATGCCATCATCAGGCCTCTGCCACTGAGCCCGTCCGGGGTGGTGTGTTTGAGCTGGAGGTATCAGGGGAGTCTGTTTGTGCCCAGGTGATAACCTCCAGCTCAAACACACCCCGCAGGCCACCCAGATTGAAACTTAGCTTCCTAATAGAAGATTGCACATCCTTTTACTCAAAGCCAAGCTGCACTGAAAGCCCCAATACCTTAGGAACACAATCGTTTGCCAGCCAATCAAAGCCACGAAAAAACAGACAGAAGAAACCAGAAACACCAATCAAGCAAGCTCCAAGACCAATAAAGCACAGACTTAAACTCCCAAACCAATCAGGATGCAGAAAAAGCATTCTGGCTCAATAGTAGGCTAGCCTCAAATTTAAAACGAAACACTGGTGATTAGCTGGACTCACAGATACGAAACTCAATACAGGAAGCCTGCATGATCGCAGATGAGATTCTGCTGAAATGTTGCTACAACTTTAAAGCACAACTACAAATGACGTGGGAAATACCCGAAGGAAAGTGAACAGCATACTGTAAGTACCCGTGAAAACTTAAGAAAAACATAATATAAATTAAAATTACCAAGAAGAAAATTATAACCAGCTAACATGAAGCAAAGAAAATCCAACAAGACGATTCATCCCAAGAGAAAAATCTTCTAGATGCCCAAATTTAGCCTTCCCAAAAAAATACACAAAGAAGGCAATACCTCTCAGACCATAGTACAGCTCCAAAGAGCACCTGATTACAAAACTAGCTAAACACTGTGCCAAAACAACATACAGCCCCATGCTGAAACCGCAGCTTCATATGTACAAAACTCATACCACTTCTTTAGAAATGATCAAAGATCTACACGTGGGAAACAAGAAGATCTTCTTGTAAGTTTCGATGTGGTTTCACTATTCACGTCAAGTTTCCCAATAAAAGAAACTCTTGAAAATCATCAAAAATAATACCAAACCAGCACCTCATGCGAACTAACAGAACACTGCTTAACCAACACATATGTCACAATACAAAAGGGAACAAATATTACAAGCAAATTGAAGGAAGCCCCTATGGGATCACACTGATCACCGTCATTGCAAACCTGTTCATGGAAGAATTCGAATCCAGAGCCCCTGGCCAATGCCACCACAAACCCAAAACTTGGCTAGATACCATCAAATGACACATTTTGATTGGGCCCCATGGAAAAAAGAAAACCTAAACATTTGCCTAACACACCTAAACAACACACACCCCAAAATCGAAGTTCACCATGGAAATGCGAAATAAAACAAACAACTACCATGTCCTAGATGCACTAATCTACAAAAGAAACAGATGGCACACTTGGACACACCATATACCAAAGAAAACACACACCAAAACCCTACCTCAACGCCCAATCCCACCACCACCCGAGCACAGATAGAATTCCCGTGGCCAAAAAACACTTAATCGCCAGAACCAACGCCTGGCAGACAAGACACATATAAAGACTGAACTATGCACCCCTGACTAAAGTATGACAAGCCAATTGGCCTTCCACAAAACAAAAATCACCAGCCTGCATCCACAAAAAACACGCCAAGACAAAAACAGAGACCTAGAAGATTCAAACAGACCTATTGGAACAGCTGTCCTTGCCCTACATAAGAGGTGTACTACAGACAAAATCAAGTAAGATACTACACAGCATCACATCAAGACTGCCTTTCAAAAACAGACAAAAAAATAGCAGCCATCTTAAAAACCCACCAAGCGACAAAAATTGACCTGGAAAACCAAGGCATATACGAAGTTCCTTGTGCATCATGCCCAGCCACATACATTGGACAGACCATAGAAGAATAAGTAACCCCGCCTAGGTAATGAACACCCAAAAATGCAGTAAAAAGCTGGAACACACCTCCTCACTGGTCCAACACATTGAAAAACCACAGGTCACAAACATTCAACTCAATTGCACTAAAACCCAATAGCCGCTGTAGAAAAAACCCCAGCCACAGAATCATCAGAGAAGCCATAGAGATTGAAAAAGACCCTTACAGCATGAATAGAAGAGATGATTCCAGCAGACTGTCAATCATTTTGAAGCCTGCCACTCTCAAATAGAAAGATCTCCACACCCACAAGCAGACGAAACACACTGTCCAACAAACCAGACTCCTCTGAACCTCCAGTTCAACACACCACCAACCAGGCACCCAGATGAAAAACTAGCTTGCCTAATAGAAATAATAGCTGTCCTTTCACACGAAGCCAAGCTGCCACTGAAAGCCTCCAAACACAGCGAACAGAGTGTTCTGCCAGGCCAATCAAAAGCCCACAAACAACAGGCAAGAAACCAGTAAACACCAATCAAACAAACTCCAAGTCCAAATAAACAACAAGGCCGAGCACTCCCAACTAATCAGGATGTAGAAAAAAACGTCCTGACAATGATAGGCTTGCCTCAAATTTTAAAACCAATGCCTGTGATAGCCTGACCCACATACAAACTCCATACAGAAGCCTGATGATGGCAAGATGAGATTCTGCTGAAACATTGCTTACACTTTAAAAGCATTACAAGGTGGATGTGGGATAATACCCGAAGGTAGCTGAACTCCATTCATGTAAGTACCCGCGAAAAACTGAAACACACACACACACACAACACACACACACACACACAACACATATTATATATATTATAGTTAGTTTTCTGAGTTTTTGGTGGTATTTGTATCTTAGGATTTTTTGCGTTATTCGGGGTTTCTCCCACGTAAAATTGGAGTATTTTGCGGACATTTCAACGAAATCTCATTCGTCATCTTCAGGCTTGTGTCTTGTGTAATTTTGGTTACGTTTCGCAAATGAGAAGCACAAGCCGAAGACACAAGCCTAGAAGATGTCATGAATGAGATTCATCGAAATGTCACCAAAATACTTCCAATTTTACTTGGAGAAAACCCCGAAAACCAAAAATCCATATATGATATATGTAATAATATATGTGCTGTTCAGCTTACCTTTGGGTATATATCCCACGTCAGGAGTGCTTTTAAAGTTGTAGCAACTGTTCAGCAGGAATCTCATCTGCCATCATCAGGCTTCTGTACTGAGTTGTATGTGGGTCAGGCTATCACAGCCATATACTGACCCATATACAAACTCAATACAGAAGCCTGCCACCCATCTCTGACGGTGATAAGTGATCTTATGGTTTCTCATATTGCCAAATATTCTACTCTTGGTATTATTCATCCTTCCTCCTAGTAATTAAAATTATTCTTCCTAACTAATATTTTCTCATCAGATGATTCCATTGCTTAAGCTTTTAAATGGCTTCAGTGACAGAGAACAAACTGAATTTGCATCTAACCAAGATGAAGGTGCGCTTGGTAAAAAGAAAACTGGATTTGGGTATTGTAATATAGTCTGTTTTGGATAAAGCTGGGCTCTTCCAGGTTCATGGTTTCAGGACATTCCTTCATTCCTAGTTGCCAGTGGACATTGTAACTGTCTTGTGTACTGAAACTTTTTAAACAGGACTTCCTTTGAAAAGTGTCTGCACTTAGTTGCAGTTAGTGTGAAATGTAGTGGTTAAATTTGAACTGCTAATGATGGGAGAGTATTAGGTCATGTGATGCCTGTATGAAAAGCTATGTGATTGGTTGCCAATGCTTATGGGGAATAATGGAGCTGGTATTAATATTTCAAATCCCAAATGACTTAGAACTGAACTGTCTCATGAACTCCCACTGTTACCATGATGAACTTTTGTGGTTACTTAGATCTTTACATCCCTCTCTTACAGAGTTTACAGAGTCAGTATGTTGCTCCCAACTGTTGTGGTTCGCTGGCAGCCTGTGCAGATGGCAGCAGAATCGGACATTGGGGAAGAACAGGGACCAGTCCAGGAGTCTGGGGAGGACTCAGACAAGGGTGCTGTGTCAGATACAGAGATGGGGCCAAGACCATCTGGGAGTTATGTGCTGACTCCGGAGCTTCCAGAATCTGGCAGCAGTGAGGCAGAGGAACAAGGGGAGCCTGTTCCCTGTGCATGTGTGCGCAGAGCTGCCAGAAGGCAAGAGCAGCTAAGACAAAAGGGGTGACCTGGGAGTAAGGCTTGGAGGTGATTGCCCCTCCCATAAGGTATAAAGGAAGTGCAAAGGTAGAGAAACCTTTGCAGGAAGCAATGTTGCTCGCTCCGATCAGTTTGGACTCTGAAAACTTTGTGGTGAATTTGTTTTCTGTTTGGTTTTTGAAAGACTAATTGGGACTTTAGTCATTGGCAGCACTTCAAGTCAGATAATCTCCCAAAAGAACTTTGGCAGACATTCCTGGAACTATTTATGACCAGTTAAGACTCATTCTGGGTTGTGAATGACAATAATTCACATCCACTGAAATAAATAAAAGGGTTTTGAATTTTATGTGTATTTTTTGGTGTCTCAGGAAGCCTTGGTCAAAACACCAACAATCTGGGACCTCATTTTAACAAACTTGGAAAGATGGAAAGCTGAGTCAACCTTGAGCCAGTGAGAATCGAACTGCCCAACTGTCAGCAGTCAGCAGAATTAGCCTGCAGTACTGCATTTTAACCACTGCACCACCACACTGTCATAGATAATTTGAAGATTCTTGTGCTTCTAGGGGCCTGTCAAAGTGGCACACAGAAGAGAGCTTTGCCTTTATGGTTCTCAGGCAATGGATTGCATTACTCAAGAAGATTCATTTGGTACAGATTCCTTACTCAAGAAAATGACAAAAATCCATTTCATCCATCATTGCTTTCATTTTAATTTTGGATTTTGTGCTGTTTTTCATTTTATGTTTCATAATTTATACTTAAATATATATATGTAAATATGAATAATACTTATCAATAACTACTACTACTATTTTATTAGTCCTAGGCTGCTTTATTAGGGGTTTTATTTAGTATAAGATGCCTTTACAAATGTGAAATTTAAAATATCAGCAAGTCATCTGATACAATAATGGATAGTTTTTGGTTAATTTTTAACCATTTCTGAACTTCATTGAAATTCTCCCAGCCCTGCATCCAGTATAGAGGTTTTAAATGAACCAATTACGAACATTACAAGCTGATTAGGAACACAGTTAAACAAGCCAAAAGGTGAACTAAAGGGCAACCTTCCTGTGCTTCTCCAACCTCTGGCCAGAAATAAATCTAGTATACTCTCCCAGTCTCTCTGGGTGGTGTCTGTTTATTTTCTGAAAGTGATTCTACAAGGAACAGATTTGCTGCCAAAAATTCATGATGGAAGAAGGACAAGTTATACTGAGGTCATTTCCAACACAATGTATCTTCCAACAATAGGAAAATATTTTGTTTCAGAGTGTAGAAAAACTGCCTGGTCCAAAGATAAGGCTGAGGAAACCATTGCAAAATTCACTTGATTTTTGTTGTCCAGGATAAACATAATTTTATGTATCTCTGTGAATGAGTTCAAAAGATATTGGTATCTTCTCTTCAGTTTTATAACTAGAATGACAACTAAGGCCTGTATTCTCCACAGAATTTGTGGAGTCTTCGTTTGTGTTCCAATTGCTTTGGAGATTGCCATTGTGAGGAACATGCTACTTTTTTCTAACATCAAGGTCTCTAAGCCAAGGAGAATATGGCATCTGCTCCCACATTGTAAATTGGAAATACAGGAGGATAAATTAGTTAATGGTACGAAACCTCCAAATTTTGCTTGCCTATGAACAAACACTGAGACATACATGTCCCAGAAGAGATTATCGGAAAGGATTTTAAAGAACCAAACCATGTTAGTGAAATGATACAAAATCTAGCAAATGGAGGATCCTGATACATAAATTAATCTTCAACTCCTAACTTCTGTGTTAAATTAAGCACTTATATTTTGGGGGCAGAATTTCAGAATAAAGTTGCTACCAGATCTCAGTTGTAGAAAAAAAGTCAACTAACATTTGTGAGGCAAAAGTTTAAGTACTGAAATAATTATTTACTTTGCATTTGTGCAGATATCAGTTATCTTTCTAGGCTGTGTTGGAGAGGTTGTAATCAAATTAGTACATATTACTATCTCTGGTGGCATTTGGTTCTCTTGGTTACACATGCTGTTCTACTTTGGTTTTTTTTTAAATTGGAAAAATTATTCAGCAACCTTTCTTAATTAATTCTGACATGGCCTCCTATTGCCAACGTTCCCTAATGCTTAATAGTGTGAGGTGGAAGCAGATAAAAAACCACCAAAAGATTCGTTGATCCAAGGAAAACAAGGTTTTATTCACGTGT
>BHFT01002039.1:0-17235 GCA_004320025.1 Laticauda laticaudata | reverse complement strand
TAACCAACGGATGGCAAGTGTTTCTCTCCATTTTATATCCTCTTTCCATCCATTGGTGCTGTGTGACAGGGGCTTTAGGATTCAATATAACTATTTATTGAATAAATATTAAGAGAGTTATAGAAAAAGAAAGCTATACCAATAATCTTTTCAACTTGCTGGAAAGCCTAAAAATGATAGATGTAATGATATGCAGGAATGCCTTTGGGAGAAAAAGCAAGGATACAGAACCAAGGGAACAATTAGATAAAAGACAGCCTTTACTGCAGCAGGAATGTGGGAGGGTCAAGGACTGAAAAAGACCTTCTCTATCTGTAGAACTATAGAAGGGATGGGGGATGTGTGGAGACATTTATACTTTCAGACTTGCAAGATTCTGTTGATTGTAACCTTACAATAAAGCAGAATTAGCTCATTTGATCATGTTCCTGTTCAATCTATTTTCTAGGGCTAACAACAGTAGCTGCACTATTGCACCCAGCAATTGTGTATCTTCCTCCAAGGAATGTGTCTATACTGAAGTTCAAAATACCTAAAGGCTTTTGCCACCTGTTTTAATTTTCCTAAGACACAAGAACTGCAATAACTATAAATGATGTAATAGCATATGAGGCCACTGCTAGGGTTATTTTTTTTTTTTTGCTGTTCTCTTTATCTTAATTGTTACAAGTAGGAATACAGATAAAAGCTCAGAGAGAGGGATTTATAGCACAATGATGCAATCTGCAAAGCTTGCTAAGTAACTTAAGTATGAGTATGGAAGAATTTACAATGCAAAGCTTGTTAAATTATAAACATATCTCACTGTGGTCTAAATGATCCTTTATTTTTTTTAAAAAAATCTCATATAAACAAACAAGAGGTCCACACCACTATCTCCTCACAATCTTTCATGGTGCTACAGCTCTCTGTTGTACTATCTGGGGAGAGATGGCTGACTAGTTTTCTTCTCCACAATCAATATTCTCGCCTTTCATTGTGTTGACCTGCTAGTTAAACTTGTGATCTTTTTCAAAGAATCATACAATTTTCTTTGGTCTCTATTAAAGCATTGTTGTTTATCCTTTCATCCAAAAACACAAATCCATAAGAAGCTGTAGGAAGCTCTTGCCTGCAGTTCTTCAGCACTGGGAATTCATCATGCTCATACTATAGAAAGTATAAAACTACTTAATTCCTTAATTCCTCTTTAAGCCCTCAAACTGGCATCTTTCAGCAATTCTTCTCAATTAAGTCCCACAATTCAACTATTTATTGTATGCAAAACATTTCTTTCTCCAAAATCTTCCACCATTCAGCCTCATTAGATGGCCCTGAATAAGTTCTCTCTACCAATTTTATTCATGCTCTGCCTATGTTCATGTATTGATATCAAATCCCACTAATTATTTCTCCTAAATTATACAGTCCCAACTTCTAGAAATGGCCCTAATAGAGAGAACCTTTAGTGAATTTTCAAATTACACAGAAAAAGAGAAATGACATTCAAAATGAACTTCATAGAGGTGAAAGATTGCAATAAAGCAGGTTACAAGGCATTTGATTGTTTATTTGAGAATAGGCCACCTTGTCCAGTCGAAGAGAAGTAGAAAGAAAGTATTTCAAAGAAGCTTTGTCTTGGTTAACACATTTTAATCAAGGCTGGGAATTTATCACATTCAGGATTCTATATATGTGTCAATCTGCACTGAAGTTACCTTTCTGAAAGTTGTATCATTCTTCCTTCCTTGGTCTTGCCCAGTTACATGAAGCTTGATTATAGAAATATTTGTTGAAGTTTATAGAATGCAGGCAAGTACAAAGATTTTTACTTAGTAAATATAAAGCAAGTGCAGAATACCTAGCTTGAATAGAGTTTTTGTGACAAAGATTTTGAAGTAGTGAGTTGATTGTAAACTGGGTATGGCTAGCAGTGCAAAACAGGCAAATACAATTTTAGGCTGTATCAACAGAAGTGTATTGTCATATTCTCAACTCATGAGAAATAATAACTTTCCTCAAAATCAGTGAGATCATATCTCTGGACATCACATTTTAAAGAAAAGTCCAGAGAAGGCTAAAAGGATAATCTGGGGACTGTAAATTTAATCCTGTGAAGACAGTTATGTTTAGCCTGGCAAAACAAGATGATTGAGGTTAATAATTTAGCAATCTTCAAATATCTCAAAGTTGTCAGAAACAGGTCAAAGTAGTGTTCCCACTCATCGCCTTAGAATGTTGTAATAATGGATATAAAATGAAATCAGAACCATTCTGAGTTGAGCAACTAAACAATAAGGTTGCTGGATAGCATTGAAGCTAGTACACCAGCAGTAAACCCACCATATCCATAGACCAATTGTAAGTTTTCACTTTTAGCTTTCTGCAGCAGATGTCTTTGAAGCCATTAAAGCAGGGGTGTCAAACTCACATCATTATGGTGCCATCATGTGATGTATTGGGACTTTTTTCCCTTCACTAAGCTGGGCATGGGCGTGGCCAGTGCATGACACATCCAGCCCATAGGCCGGGAGTTTGACAGCCCTGCATTAAGACTACCCAGATATCTGCTACCTGAATCCCCTGCATTTGATTATGGCTGAGATCCCACTGGAAATGATCCCAGATGGGTGTATTCCATGGGTAACACTACTTCCTGATCTGTTTTGGTCTCATTTGTATACATGGCGTGGCTGCCACTTTATCCAGAAGATTACAGATGAAAGCAGATTTGGTACAATCCACCATAATAAAGCCATCTCTTTTATTCCAGGCAAATGATAATCTATTCCAAACTATGCCATTGTTCCTCAGCAGCCCAGATTTGATCAGTTAGAAAAAGAATTATAGTTAACACCTTGGAAAGATGTCCAAGATACATTTGTGATTAGTAGAAGCAAGAAACTGTTGCTATCTCTATAGATCCAAAATATCTTTCAGTTTAGAAAGATAATCAAAAGCAGCACTGACTTATTTATTTATTTATTTATTTGTTTATTTGTTTGTTTGTTTATTTATTTATTTATCTGATTTCTCAGATATTTATGTCACACAATGAATAAGAGTATAAGGACTATGTTGCATTTTGTAGCTTCCCTGGAAAAAAATAATTAAATAAATAAAAATCCAAATAGCTTCATCTTAATATCTGTACTAAAACAAATACTTTTTGTGCCTGGAATAAAGCAGATGGCTCTGAATCCACTCTGCTCTGATTCTGAGCCTTCATTAAGCTCCCAATTCCAATCAGTTTCTTGTTATTTTGATGATCTGTGAACATTATCACCATAATAACTCACCAAACGTTTGTATATTATTATTATTATTATTATTATTATTATTATTATTATTATTATTATTATTATCATCATCATCATCATCATCATCATCATCATCATCATCATCATCATTATTCATATGATTGATTAACAAGTACACTTAAAAACCAGTAATTCTTGCAATGTGATCACTATGGTTTTGTTGCAAGATCTTCCTTTCAGGTTAATAAATGCTTCTGTATCAAGCATTGATAATCAGGTATGCTGCATTCAGGAACATCATCATTCCTTACCAATATTCCTTCACTTTGTGCAACAATTTATATACTGAATATGGTCTCCATGGTCTCTATTAACAGGTGTAAACATACTTATATTTATTACTATAAATTTAATAAATACATAAATGTAAATAATGTAAAAGTAGAAAGATCACTAGAAGCCAAGACTTCATTTGATTTACTTTGGCCATTAATGTGTGCAAATTCAGTGAAGAATATAGTGATGGTAGGAATGGTTAACGGATCAAGAAGAAGGGGTAAGCAAAGAACTCACTGGTTTGATTCCATCAAAAGCTGATACAAAGAGGAACATCCAGCAACTGAAAGAAGCTGTGCTTGGTTGGGTAACATGAAGACCACTTGCCTATAAAGGCACCAAGAGATGAACAAGACTGAATAGTTAAAACTAACTAATAAATAAATAAACAACTATCTGAATGGGTTTTTTTTCTTAGCAATAGCACTTAGATTTATATACTGCTTCACGGTGCTTTACAGCCCTTTATAAGCAGTGTACACAGTCAGCATATTGCCTCCAACAATGTTCTAATTTTACTGACCTTGGAAGGATTGAAGCCTGGGTCAAGCTTGAGCCAATGAGACCCGAATTACCAAACTACTGGCAGCCGGTGATCAGCAGAAGTAGCCAGCAATACTGCATTCTAACCACTGCACCAGAGCAGCTCTTACTATTCTAACTATTTTAACTGAATTCATTTTTGTTCCCCAAATTATGGGCACTTTAAAAGCATGTTTATTTTGTTCCCACAGATATACGTGACCAGTTTATTTTTTTATGCTTATCCATGTGTCAGAACTTTGCTATGAAAAACTTGAATTTCATATTTAAGTAAGTTATAATTACATCTCTATTTGCTGCTCAGGTTCATTTCAAATGGATAAACCTAACTCTTCTTAATGTTGAGAATTAGGGCAAACTAGCCCATACCACCTTCAGGCAGATGCTATTACAAACATGGGCTTACTTATTATAACATATTAATAGTATTAATAACATACTATTAGGGCCTTCCAGTTTGAGTCTCTTTGGCGACAAACCAAAATCCACGATCGTGCGCAGTTTCAATCTGTGCTAGCCGCCAGAGCGCCCCTAGCCGGCTGGTTTCAGGGCTAAGCCAACCCATAGAGGTGGTGAAGAGGGGGGAGACTGCCGTGCAGGTTGAGGAGAGCCCATCTTTCTTCCCCAGCTGGCCATTACTCCCTTACCCGAAGGCGGTACAGCGGGTGGTCAGAAATGGCCACGTCAAAGAAGAATAGCGAACCGGAAAAGAATGTGCAGGAGGAAGAAAAGAAGAGAAAGTTTTGGTTGACTGGGTTAAACCAAAAAAGCAACAATATAAGGTACCCTGGAATTAAAATTAAATAACATTGTTCCCAAAGAAGATTTTTGAAGCTGCAAAGGAGAGAGAGAAGGGAAAGGATTAGGTTTTTTTTTTCTTCCCTTCCTTATATTGACAGCTAAGAGACTTAAGCAAGACATTGAAAAAAAATCCACTTTGACATTAATAGGCATCTAAGCTGAAAATAAAAGTCAAAGGGACAATAAAGATTTCTTGATATTTAAAAGATTTTAAAAGCAGGAAAAGAGGGGAAAAAAGAATAAAATGGCAGGATCTGGAAAAATGGAGGAGACTGCCTGGAAATAAGAATGGAATTGTAACTAAAAAGGAACTTACAGTGAAATCTTAAGCCTAGTCACATCGGCCGACGGATGCAAAGGATTTTGTAAAAGGAAACAGCAGACAAGCAAATTTCCATCCGTTCTTATCCGCTTCTCAAAAGTGCCCAAATTTACATAAACAGAGTGGACAACAACAGAAAGGAATGGACGGGGGGAGGATGTAGCCAGAATGTTTAAGTGGATGCTCAACGGAAGCCTAGCGATGGAAGCGGATGGAAGATGGATGGAAGCGGATGGCACATTCCAGTGGGGGCTTCCAGGGGAGAACACCGAGCGCGTCGGCAGCGGAGGCAGAAGAACGGATGCATCACGGACGCCTAGCGGATGCCTAGCAAATACCTAGCAGATGCAAAGTGTTCATGTGCATGCGGAAGGATGCATTGCGTCAGCCCCGTGGATATAAAAGTGATCAGCTCGCAAGCAGGTCACCATTCAGAGGAAAGACCTGCTGCCAGAGACATCATCGCCAACAACCATGGGAAGAAGAGGAAGCCTCTGCCATCCGACTGTTGCCACCCTGGCAAGAAGGACAGGGCCACCATCCCACCCTGGCACTGACTCTGCTTCTGCTGGGCTTCTGCTGCTGGTTGCTGACACTGAGGTGCTGCTCCTGGTGCTGGTACTTCTGCTGGTGCTGCTCCTGGTCCTGCTGGTGCTGCTGGGTGCTGCTTGCGTGCTGCTGCTGGTGCTGTGGTGGTGGTGTGGTGGACCAGCCCCTACAATGCCCTACTGAATGAGGGCCCAGAGGCCCTTCCAGAGGGAGGAAAAGAGCATTCGCGAGATAAGTGAGAGGAGACAGTACTCCATGTCAGACGGAACATGAGGAATGAGGTGCCCGAATGGTGTGAGGAGAACGAGTACCTTGGAGGAAGGGACATAGCTCTATCGAGACACCAAGCGGAAGCAGATGGCTTGGAGAGAGAAGCGCAGAGCCTGGGCTAACAATCGGATGTCCTCCTCGGGTGGTGGAAGTACATGTACACCTGGTACGGGAGCTGCACCTCAAGAAGTCTGGCCAGGCCGCGGTCAAGCTCATGGACAGGAGACCTTACGTGATGGCCAAATGGCAGTTTTTGGAAGGTGAGATCTGCCACCGGAGGAGCAGCCCCTCTGTTTACCCTCACTCTCAGCAGCCCACAGAGACCCAGTCCTCTTCTGGGCAAGAGTCAGCTCCTGTGTCCTGGCAGTATCTGTGGAGTGCCCCACAATGGAGACCACCCGCACAGGTGCACTCCCCATGGCGGAGCACATGGAGACACCCTGACGCAGTTGGAAGAAAGAAGGAAGCCTCGCGCACCCAGAGACCAACCCACACCCACCCCCAGCTCCACCTCCACAGAAAGCCCGGAAGAGAGACAGAATGGACGGACAGAGCACCCCCTGTCCTCTTGGACGATCAGGGGACAAAATCAAAAAGCATCATAAACTCTCTCTTCAAACTGGTACAGTCCGAATACCATCCTCTAACAGAAAGCCCTTCCTCACCTACGTCAACCAGATCCTCCTGGACATGTCCCAAATCCCAGTTACCAGGTGATCAAGGAGAGGATCACAGGTCTTCTGCACCACCCTTCCAGGCGCCAGCTGAACCTGATCTGACCCACTCCAGGTCTGCTCTCCACCCCAGTGATGTCACAGCCCTTCCAAGGCTTTCCACAGTCTCACCACCGACCAACGCTATGTGTACCAGGAGTTCCAGCAGCACAGGCAGCCCTTCCCAATCCAGGCACAGGTAAATTGCACCCACCACAATTGCGCACCGATCCACGATACCACCAATGCCAACATGATGCGCAGGCCCGCGATCAGCCGAACCGCGAGATGCCAGCCAAACACCACAGCATGTCAGTGCCGACTCCGGGCTCACTTGCTCACCCTGCAACAGACAAGCCCCACTACACTCCTGCCTTCCTCCACCCCACAGCCAAGCCCGGCCTCAGAAGCATCTGTCATCAGTCTCGAGACTGACACGCCCATGTCATGAGAGGAAGGGGCTCTCAACATGCGGGGACTGGCCAGCTCTCCTGAGAGCTTCCTCCACACCACCATCCCCTTGTTGTCCTCTCAGGGCCAGGTGCCCCAATGGCACCTCAGACCCAGCACATCCAGCCACTGCCTCTCCACAGCCCCGCTGACCCTTCATCCCTGAGACCATGGGCATCGCCTCAGAGTGACTGAGAAGAGTGCCAAGACTGGGTTGCGCTACCTGTAGACTTTTATCTTTGCTTGGGACACTATACTTGGGTCATTTTGCTTTTACAGTTTGTTATTAATAAAGGTATCTTTGCGTCAAACACTTGGTTCAATTCGAGTAAATAAAGTCATGGTGAAAACTTTTATTAATGGTTTAAGCCTTTGCATGCTTGTTGGAGTGGGAAGCTGCAGTGATGGATGGCAGGGATGCCTGTGGAATGGATAATGGTGCAGTGTGGGATGGTAAGTAGGATAGTGTGGTATGGGCAGGGATCACCTGTGCGATGGTGAATAGCTGTGGGATGGGTAAGGATAGCAGTGGATGGGCAGGTGCATACTGTGGGATGTAGCGAGTATAGCGTATCGATGGTAGATAGTAGTGGATGGGCACGGGATACCTGTGGGATGGGTAAAGCTGACTTGGGATGGTAAGGATAGAGTGCGTGGATAGAATGAAGCCTCCAGTGCAAGCATAGTGGGACTAGTATGGTCCACCCTCCCAGGTGCCACACCTATGCCCTTTTTCAATAAACAATTTAATCATCATCAACAACTATTTCAACATAAACACAACTCTTTATTAAATGCCTCGTTCATTGTTAGGCCCACCCAACATACATGGCCCAATCTCATTCGTTGTATTAGAACAGGCTGAAGGACACCATCCATTAAACACCATCACCATCCTGTCTTGCCACTCCCTGCTCCAGCTGGGGAGTGCACCAGTGTTATTGAGGAGGTTGCGGTGCTTCTTCCCTTCACATGAAGCTTTGTTGGGGCCTGGCACATCCACAGATGCTCATAAGGTTTCGTCCTGCACTGGGTAGAGGTGCGCATTAGAATTCTGAGGATGCAGCAAGCTTCCACGATGTCCCTACGCGTCTCTGGGCAATGCTGCATGGTGGCAAGAAGTACCTGGAACCTGTTGGCCAGGATGCCAAAGGCATTCCCACCATCCGTCTTGCCTGCTGGACAGCCTGTAGTTGAAGGATCCTCTCTCAAGGAATAGCATCGTGAAGTGTAGAGCTTAATTGAGGTAGGTTCTGAGGGAGAAGTGTCATCCCCCACGATGAAGTAGCGATCTTGTGTGTGTTGGGCAGGGGGTCTGGATCTGGAAGCCCATGATGAGGTGTGTGTTCCAGCCCTCCTTCAGGTCACTGGCGTTGTATACCTGGGCATCTGAAGCTGACCCGCTGCCTGAAGCATCGATGTACATGAACTTGTAGTCAGCATCGACCATGGCAAAGAGGATGTAGCTGAAGAAGCCCTTGTAGTTGTGAATAAGTGGACCTGAGTTGGCTGGACCTTTGCAGGCCACGTTGCTTGCCATCTATGGCTCCAATGGTGTGGGGAAGGTCCACTTCTGATACCATGATCCTGCAACTTCTTCCAGCCTTCTTCAGTGGAGGGGCACTGGAGAAACTCCTACAGATATTCCCGATGATGGCCTGCATACTTCTCTGACCACCAATGGTGATGGTGTTGTGTGGCACCCTCCAGCCATACTGCATGTTCCTGTATATGGTCCAGAGCCAGGTGGTTGGCAAAGTCAGTGCCACCTTCCAGCCCAGGGTCCAGGCTGGGCCGAAAGTTGGTGTTGCCTTGGTCAACCTGGGTCTCGCAAGCCTGCACAACTTCGTCAAAAATGGCTGGTGGTGCATCCTCAATTCCTCAGCTCCACCTCAGCTTGTCATACAGTCCGTAATCGGCTCTTCCATGATCCATCTTCAGACGCACACATCTCTTGGACGCACTCCTTTTCCTTACGTAGAAAAGGTGAAAGAGCCTGTAGAGGGCTTCGCACTATTGTAGAATGATGGCAGCGACCAAAAGGAATGTGCAATGATCCATGGTGAGATGACTGGATGCTGTGGAAGAGAAGAGCAAGATGAAGGCTGAAGAGGTCAGCATACCAGGGCTACTGGACTGAAAGTGAGATCCAGGTGATTTCCTCCCCTTTTTATAGGAAATACAGGTTTTCCATTAGGTGTCCTTCCGCATCCTCTAGACATCCTCAGACATCCTAAAATCTGAGATACATCCCCTATATGAACGTTTTTTTTCATTTTAATGCTTTATATGCGAGCTGCATCCGCTTACATCCTTTCTACGTCCATATGTGTCCGTTACATGTCCATTTCGCTTCCTCCCTGTGTCCGTTTTCTGCTGGAGTGGATTTGAGTTGCGTGGATGCGCAGCGTAGCCTAGCGGATAATAGCGGACACGTAACGGATGACAACGGATGTATAATGGATTTCCCCCGTAATGCGTAGCGGATGTAGAACGGACCGGTGGATACTTCATCCACTCAAAAAAATTTTGTGCAGCTCAAAACTTTTTGCGATGAAATCTCAGTAGACGGATGCTGGACGGATAGAGAGGATGAAAACGGAGGCAGTGAGTACAGAACGGATGATCTCATTAACAACGGATGGCAAGCATTTTTCTCCATTTTACATCCTCTTTCCATCCATTGGTGCTGTGTGACATGGGCTTCAACAATATTCCTCAAAGATACATTTTAACTGGAAACTTGCTAACAAAATAATAGAACCCCAGGAAGAGAAAGTGAAAAAAAGAAGCAAAAGAAGAAACAGCCTTGGATAACTTGGTGATTTTTGTTTTTTGCATCTAGATGACTAAAATTAACCGGGTGGTGTGTTTAAAGTCTTTAAAATGTTATCACTCTTAGAAGAACTGAAAATGGAACTTAAAAAATGGAAAGAAGATGCACAGGAAAGGAGAGGTTCTTTTGGCTCTGATATTCACATCTAGAAACAGAGATCTGGAACTATGAGAAACAAAAAAACCGCTTGCAAACAAGAAGTTTGGACAAAGAAGAATCCATCTTTAATGAATCAAAAATTTTAACTGAAGGGAAAAAAGAAAGGGGGTGGGGAGAGAGTGAAAATGTATAGATTAGAAAAAACAACCAAAAAAGAAGGACAATTTGAAAAATTTCTATCCATTACTACTGTGGCATCCCTTTGTCTGCTGGGAGTATGATTTATGCTGTTTATCATTTTTCAGAGGTTTGTAGCGCTCTGAATTCATCTTTTTGCAAGTTATTTTTCAGTGGTTTGATTGTGCATAAAGATATTAGTAACCTGGTGTCTTATTCTGTCATCTCATCTGATTTTAATTTGGTTAGGCTGGATTCTACTGCACATATGATGGATTCTGTGGGGATTTTGTGGTGCTATGCATAATTGAATCCTTGGTAACATCTGTTTCTGTTTTGGTGAGTCCTCTGTTGGAACATTAATACTTAATTGTTTCAGGTGTTGTTGTGTGTTGTTGTGGGTTTTCTTGTCATTTCTAATTTCTTTAGTTTCTTTAAGAGTTTTTCTTTTTTGTAAGTGGTTTCAGTTACAGCTTCTCAAGTTGGAAATTGTTTTATCGTTATCCCAAAGTAGTGCTAGCAAATCTTTGTTTAACTGATTCAATTGGAATCTTTTACTGTGAACTTTGTTCCTGAGTAAAGCCATTTCTGTTCTTTTCAGGATACGTTTAGTAACTGCTGTGCTATGATGACAAATGTTTATTTGAAAGCTGGTGGTGTTGCATTGTTGTCTCTGCAGCTGCGTAGGAATTTCAGGTCATAATATGTGAGACCCTGACTACATATAAACTCGATACAGAAGCCTGATGATGCAGATGAAGATTCTGCTGAAACGTTGCTACAAACTTTAAAAGCACTACAATGACGTGGGATAATACCCGAAGGAAGCTGAACAGCACACATGTAAGTACCCCAAAAACTTAAAAAAACAAATATCTGACCTCTACGGGGAGAAAATAAAATAGCCGATTAAAAGCTGTGAGAAGCTGGAAGTTAAAAAGAGCAGGAATATTATGTGAGATTCAATTTTGCCATAGCCTACCCACACAAAAAACCCCACAGAATCCATCCATATGTGTGCAGTGAATCCAGCCTAAGCAAATTAAATACAGATGAAGCTGACAAAATAAGACACCAGGTTACAAACATCTTATGCACAAGCAAACCGACCGAAAATAACTTGCAAAAAGATGAATTCAGAGCGCTACAAACCCTGAAAAATATAACAGCATAATCATACTCCCAGCAGACAAAGGGAATGCCACCAGTAGTAATGGATAGAAAAAGACTACAAAACAAAATTGACAGACCTTACTCCAAGACTCCCACATACAAACCTATAAACACAGACGCCACACCATATATCTGGAAAAATAACCAATAAGAAAATTAACTAGACCACATAAGCAAAGAAATCCAACAGCTAGACATATCATCCAGAGAGAAAATCTTCCAGAGCCCCAAAACTATACGGCCTACCAAAAATGCACAAAAAAAGCATACCTCTCAGACCCATAATCAGCTCCAAGGAGCACCATTACAAACCTAGCTAAAACACTTAGCATAAACAACTACAGCCCCATGCTGAAACCGGCAGCTTCATATGTACAAACTCATAACACTTCTTAGAAGATGATCAAGAAGTCTACACGTGTGAACAAGAAGATCCTGCTTGTAAGTTTCGACGTGGTTTCACTATTCACTCAAGTCCCGATAAAAGGAAACTCTTGAAATCATCAAAAATAAATACCAACCAGCTAAACACCTCATGAACTAACAGAACACTGCCTAAACCAACAATATTTCATATACAAAGGACAAAGATACAAGTAAATTGAAGGAGCCCCTTTGGATCACCACTGTCACCCGTCATTGCAACCTGTTCATGGAAGAATTAGAAATCCAGAGCCCTGGCTAATGCCACACACAAACCCAAACTATGGCTAAGAAATCGTATGACACATTTGTGCTTTGGCCCCATGGAAAAGAAAAAACCTAAACAATTTCTGAACACGATCCTAAGCCCTGTCACTCACTGCGCCAACGGATGCTAAAACATTGTAAAAAGGACACAGCGACCCAGAAATTGTTCCCATCAGTTGTTATCCATCTCAAAAGGGCAAAATTTGCATTAAACCAGAGCATGTAACACGGAAAAGAAATGGCACGGGTGGGAGGACGCGTGAGTGTGGAAAGCGGTATGCAGAACGGATGCAGAGGATGCAGAGCAGTATCGTTAGAGATGGCAATAGGAGGATGAGCAGGATGCAGAGCCGGATGTGTAGAGCGATGCATAGAGATGACGTGGAGGATGCAGGAGCGGATGCAGAAACTGGTCATGACGGATAGCGGATGATCCTATTCGATTGCACCTCAGCTTTTCATTCCCTTTATCTGTCCGCTAGTACTAAATGCTGCGCGTCCTATTCTGCTTCTCCCTGCGTCCGTTTACCACTGGAATGATTTGAGTTGCGCGGATGCTTATGACAGCCGGATGCCTACGCGATTATTAGCAGATGGCTAATGATTGCAGAACGGATGTCCTCATATGCCTACAGGAATGCCAGACACGGCATGTCATTGGATACATTTCCGCTCAAATAAGTTTTGAGCAGCCTCAAACCTTCTGAGCGGATGAAATGTCAATAGACGGGTGCTGGTCGGATAGAGAGGAAGCAAAATGAGGGCATGTGACAGACACGGAAGCATCGCGTTAACCAACGGTGATAGCAAAGTGTTTTTCTCCATTTACACTCCTTTTCCATCCGTTGGTGCAGTGTACAGGGGCTAACAGCACACACCCCAAAATAAAGTTCACCGTGGAAACGGAAATAAACAAACAAGGTTACCATTCCTAGATGTACTAATCTACAAAAGTTACAGATGGCACATTGGGACACACCGTTATACCAGAAGAAAACACACACAACCCTCTTACCTCAGCAATGCCCAATTTCCACCACACCCAGCACAGGATAAATTCTCGATGACTAAAACGACCTTCCGAACCAAATGGGCCTGGCAGACAGACACATATAAAGACTGAACTATGCACCCTGACTAAAGGATATTGACAAGCCAAATGGCTCACCAAAAACGAAACAATCCACCAGCTTGATCCAGCAAAACCCCACACCAAGACAATAACAGAGACCTAGAAGATCAACAAGACTTGGCAACAGCTGTCTCTGCCCTACATAAGATGTACCTACAGATAAAATCAGTAAGATACTGAACAGGCATCACATCAAGACTGCCTTCAAAACAGACAAAAATAAAGCAGCCATCCTTAAAAAACTCCCAAAGAGCAAATGACCTGGAAAACAAAGGCATATACAGAGTTCCCTTGTACATCATGCCCGCCAATTTACATTGGACGACCAATAGAAGAATATAGTACCCGCCTGGCATGAAGCACAAAATGCTGCAGTAAAAAAGCTGGAACACGACTCTCCTCACTGGTCCAACACATTTAAAAACCACAGGTCACAACAATACTTCACTTGCACTAGAAGACTTAGCCACCATAAGAAAAATCTCAGCACAGAATTCAGCATAGAGCCATAGATAATTGAAAAAAGACCTGAAAAGCCCATGAATAGAAGAGATGATTCCAGCAGATGTCTCAATCATTTGGGAAAGCCCTGCACTCTCAAATAGAGAAGATCTCCACACCACGAGTCTTGGCAACACCTTGGGCAGAAACAGACTTCCTCATGTTACTTCCAGCTCAAACACATCCCACCAGGGCACAGATGAACACTAGCTTCCTATATAGATAATAGCCGTCCTTTGCCACACGAAGTCCAGCTGCAGTTGAAAAGCCCTCCAGTGCAGGAGCAGAGTGTTTGCCAGCCAATCAAAGTCACAAATAGACAGAAGAAACAGAAAAACCAATCAAACAAACTCCAAGGTCCAATAAACAACAGACCAAGACTCCCAACATTCAGAATATAGATAACATCCTGGCCAATATATAGGCTGCCTCAAATTAAAACCACGGCTGTGAGACCTGACCCCACATACAAATCAATACGAAGCCTGATGATGGCAGATGAGATTCGCTAAACATTGCCTACAACCTTTAAAAGCACTACAATGATGTGGGATTAATACCCGAAGGAAGCTGAACGCGATATATAATGTTTTTCAAGCCTTTCGCGGGTACTTACATTTGTGCTGTTTAGTTCCTTCGGGTATTATCCCACGGTCTTGTAGTTCTGTTAAGTTAGTCAGCAACGTTTCAGCAGAATCTCATCTGCCATCTTCATGCTTCTGTACTGAGTTAGTTCCTAGTTCAAAGATTTGCAGGCTGGTCCAATTCTGATTGGCTAAGAGCGGGATGGTCTGTGTTCATGGACTTGAAGTTTGATTGATTGGTGTCTTTCTGGTTTCTATCTGTCGTTTTGTGCTCTCGTGATGGCTGGCAACATCTCTGCTTCTTGTGTTGGAGCTTTCAGTGTAGTTGGCTCCATTGAGATCGGCGTGCTCTTTCATTAGCAAGCTGCTATTCATTAGCAAAGCGGAGTTTCACCTGGGGGTGCCTGGTGGGGGGGTGTTAGAGTTGGAGCTATAGAGGGAGTCTGTTTCGTGCCCAGGTCGTTTGCCTGGCTTCATTGGTGTGGAGATCTTCTTATTTGAGCAGCGAAGTTGTTTCCAATGATTGACAGTCTGCTGGAATCATCTCAAATATAGAAGATCTTCCGACACCACAATATATATATACTATGATATTCATACCTTTTTTTAAAATTTATCAGCAGTGCATTTTAAGAATGTACGATACAGCAGAATTGATTGGAAAGTTATGTATTATATTGATGCTATAATTCTTAAAAGTATACAACATTGAAGCTTAAATAAGAGTTTGAATGGATAAAATTAAAAGATATAAAGGTGTCATACTCCAATTGATAACTACATTTGTTTAATAAGAAAAGATAATATGAAATTGAAACAGGACATACAAAAGTATGAATATAATGATTTGAATTGAGATTAGATAATTAAAATAAAGTTGAGAATATTAAAAGGGGAAAAACTATGTAGAAAATATGAAACACAATTGAGATATGGAATAGAATATAAAAATGAGCATGAAATTGAGTTTTGTGTCTGTATGAAGAAGTGATAACCTGTGACCGTGGTATTTAAAAAAAAAAATTATTTGTATTTTGTTTTTGTGAAAACTCAAATAAAATTTTCAAAAAAAAAAAGAATTTACCTATTAGGAATTGAAATCAGTATTTGCTATTTGGACTACCACAAAAATGATTGATTGGTATATATGTATGTATATATAATTTCAAAGAAAGGATTGTTTTTTTAAATAAAAAAAAATTTTGAATTCCTTGTCCAGAACAAGATTATTTGGAGGTAAGTAGCACAAAGGAGCATTAAGGAATAGCCACATGGAGATGATGTTGCTATCAGATTTGACTGTTGCATTCTGTTCTGGAATAATGTATATTTTAATTGTTTATGTGTATTCATGAACATGTATGCATGTGGACATATCCATCAGGCATTGGTATATGGGATTCTTATGCAGAAAGAATTTTACAAAACTTCACCAAAATGAAGAGATTTTTCTTCATTCTAAACCATCACTCTTAACAGTCTGGTCTGAATAGGAATCACATCTAAGTTAATTGAGTTCCTTTTATTCTTGATGCAGATGGATTTTAACTTATTCTACTTCATTTCAACCTGTAACTAAGTCGTATTTGCTCCTTCTTATTTATTTCACTGAAAATTCATCGTATTATCTTCCACCCAATTCTTTAATCTTTCAGGATATTTAATAATCCTTTGCTCACTAGAGTGTGATCTGCATTACATCATTATGTGAAGGTATGAAAACTATATATTGCAACCTATGTGATAGCTTGGTGATAGACAGACACACAGACGAACAGACATAGATATTAAACTAATTATGGAACTGCATTAACAACATTATTTTTATTTAGATGTTTTTGAGCAACTGATTTTTAAAAAAAAATCAATTTCATATTGCATACCTGGTAAAATTCATTATGGCATTCATATATAAAGGTAAAAGTTTTCCCTGTCCAATTGAATTCAACTCTAGTAGATGATGCTCATCTCTATTTCTTGGTTGAGGGACCCAGTGTTGTACAAAGATCCTTCCATGGTCATGTGGCCCTCTATGCCAAGGCACACAGAACGCTGTTATCATTCCACTGAAGTGATAACTATCTATTTGAATTTGCATGCTTTTGAATTACTAGATGGCCAGGAGCTGTGGCAAGTAACAGGAACTCATAATATATACCCTACTTCTTAATCTATTAAGGTTTAAAAAGGCACTTAGTATTCCCATGCATTCGTGTTATGTTATTGTGATACTGTACATATTCTCCACTGAGTGATTTGTGGGGAGGGGACATAAGACACAAATATGGGTTGGGCAGGAAACAGCCAAGCTGTACTCCACTTTAACTTTACATATGTTTAGAACACAATCAGAAATTTTTAAAAGGAAACAGGTCCAAGATATAATCCAAGTTTACTTCTGCCATAGCTAATAGTATGGGTCTAACTCAGATTTTTGCTGAACTTCATCAACAATTAGCTTTGGTTTGGAAACTTGTCTATAGTTGCTTGCAAAGAATTTATCCACTTTTAGAAAAACAACCAACTTGGAACTAAAATAACTGAGAGAATTTACTTCAACACTCTAGAGGAATCATTTTCTATAAATTTTATTGTTTCCTGGTTTGTCTTCCCAGCAAAGTTGACCAAGAAGATATTGACAAAGAATCTAGGATTCTTTTCTCATCAGGTGTGAAGATGCCACCTGATACCTGAATGAAATTTCTCCTATCCATTATCATCCAAAAATTTAAGTGTGAAATTGTGAACAGAACTGAAGTCATGTTGGATGACCCATTGAATTAAATAAGGAAGTGTATCTCAAACTCAGTAGCTCTGCTA
>BHFT01002038.1:0-12316 GCA_004320025.1 Laticauda laticaudata | reverse complement strand
AAAAGAGGTTTTATGTTTTCATGTTCTGTATTGTGTTTGTTTATGTTTGTTTCTAAAAATCAATAAAATTTTCTTAAAAAAAAAAAAATTGAAGCAGTTGAACCAGAATGGTTCAGCTATAAAACCTATGGTGGGATATGGAATACTGTTGCTTAAATACAGTAATAATTTGTAGTGTCTACATATAGTGAACTAATTGTGTATTTTTTCCATAAGTACAGCTCAGTTTCTCGACTGAACTCAACATATCTTTATAGAAGGCAAAAGCATTATCAGGAAATCCAGTTGACATATGTAAAAATATCCTCTGTATGAAAGAGTCCAAAGAATGTAACACACTCTGATAAAAATATATACAGATTTATGGCCAATAAACACCATCTCTATTCCTGTTTGTCCCTTAACTTTTTAATCACTTAGATATCATAGGATATACAGTCCACACATAATCTGGCCAATTCTTTCTCACAAACTATTTAAAAGAAGGCATAAAGCTGTTTTTCATTCCTGATAAATGGGAAATGAGACCATAGTGGAGTCAAGAGGTCAAACTACGAATTGCCATATTCATTCTGGATAAAAATTAGTTCCACTGAGCAATATTTGAAATATTTTTTGAGGCAAATAGCCATTAGATAGGAAACTTTTGATGGGAAATGTAGAAGTCTATCTGAATCTCTGGTCACCTTTTATTCCTTCAAAATACAAATAGTGCTAAAATTTCAAGCATGCTATTGAAAGAATGTGGGTAACAATGAAAGTATTTCAGCTTTAAATGTACAGAGTGATAATTGAGGTACCATATGCCAAGAGATAGATTAATACATTTTGAGTTAAATTGTACTTTGGGTGATATTTAACACAATTTTATACATGTTTCCCCCTAGAAGAAAGCTTAACTATCCTACTTTGTGCTCTGTAATTTGTTTTCTTTTAGTCCAAAGATGAAAGCAAAATTATTATCTTTGACTTTGCAAAAAAAATCCTGAGAGATCCTTTAAATGACTTTCCCACTTGTAGCCTAATGGAAAATGAACTGTGATAGTTTAAACACATCTTTACCTGCTGTGCAGTTACTTAAAACCTTTAAACAAACATCTTAATGTCACATTTCTGTTTCTTTGTTTCTAACCTCCATGACTGTTTTGAGAAACACATTATCACCAAATTTAATATTCAACCACCTGTAGTTGTGTGTTGGAATTCCCAAAGGTTATTGCAAGACTTCAATCTTCCTTCCTTGGAGGTGGCTCAGGAATTTATGGTCACCATGCGGTGGACCTAAAACAAACCTTGGTCACTGTCACATATTACACCCATATTTTTTTAAATCTCAAGGTAATGGTGAGATGATCTGAACTGGGGAATGTTGGAATTGCTCCATGTCAGATTACTCTTTGTTAGCCTTGGAGTTTCCAGTGGCTCCTCTTTGCTGCAGGGAGTAAGACTAATTTGATCAGCCTGCCTCAGGCAACCTATTGGATCCTATTGGGTTCAAGAGATACTCTGAGGCTGTCTCCGAGGTTCTCATAAATGATTTGACCAAGACTTACTTGCTCCATGGAAAGGAAGTTCAACTTGAATTGTCTTTATGGATGTATGTGGACTTCAGAGAAAACTAGGTAGTAAAGAGGCGTAAGTTACACCTAGAGTGCTGCCCTCAGAAAATGAAGAGTGCACTTGATTGAATAAGGTAAGAGCCTTTCTTAAGGATTACCTTGCAATGATAAAAGTGACAGAATGCCTACTTTTAGATCAGGAGGTTCTACTCACAGCCACTCATGCCTTAGTTATCTCTTCTTTGAACTACTATAATGCACTCTGCATAGAAAGGTTTTGGTTGGCCCAAATTTAACAGATAATCAGAGTTGGAAGAGACCTTGTAGGTCATCTAGTCCAATCCCCTACCCAAGCAGGAGACCCTACACCATTTCTGATAAATGGAAGTCCAATCTCTTCTTGAAAGTCTCAAGTGATGGCACTCCCACAACTTCTGAGGACAAGCTATTCCATTGGTTGATTGTTCTCATTGTCAGAAAGTTTCTTATTTCCAGGTTCAATCTCTCCTTGTTCAGTTTCCATCCATTATTCCTTGTCTGGTCTACAGGTGCTTTTGAAAATAGCTTGACCCCTTCCTCCCTGTGGCAGCCCCTCAAATATTGGAAGACCGCTATCATATCTCCCCTGGTCCTTCTCTTTACTAGACTAGCTAAGCCCAGTTCCTGCAACCATTCATTGTATGTTTTAACCTCCAGTCCCCTAATCATCCTGGTTGCTCTTCTCTGTACTTTTTCTAGAGTCTCAACAACTTTTTAATAATGTGGTGAACAAAACTGGATGCAGTACTCTAGGTGTGGTCTTACTAAGGCTTTATAGAGTGGTATTAGTACTNTTGTATCCCTCTGTTAATACAATTTAGGATTGCATTAGCTTTTTTGGCTGCTGCTGCACACTGCTGGCTCATATTTAGCTGGTTGTCCACTAAGACTTCAAGATCCCTCTCACAGTTACTGCTATTGAGCCTGATTTCACCCAGTCTAGATGTGTACTTTTGGTTTTTCTTGCCTAAGTTTTAGAATCTGCAACTGGTCTAGAATTAGGTAGCATAGGCCTTTTGGGCTTGTCATGATGTGCTGCTCATGTGACATCACTGGTTAACAATCTGCATTGGTTCCCAGTAAGTTTCTGTTTTGGTTATTGCCTGTAAAGTCCTACCTGGTACAGAACCACATTATTTGTAGAATCTTCCATCGCCAGCTGTGTTTACTATCCCCACCAGATCTGAAAAGTGGTCCTGTTTCGGGTTCTTTCTATTAAGAAGTGCTATCTTGTGGAATGTATGGACATGATTTCTTTGTTACATGAGCTTCTTTGTGGAAGAGATCTGCATGATCCTTGATCCTGCTGGCCCTTTGTAGGGTTTAAAGACCTGGCTTTTCCCATAAGAACCGAAGTTGGATGGTTCGACAAGCCCAGTTTGGTTTAGTTATTTGATGTTTGCTGTTTCATACTGACTTGTAAGACAGAAGACAGTTATTGGACTTCTGGTATGTTATGTATTGCCTGTTTAATTCTTTCTAATTACTTGGATTGTAAGGAAGAGTGACAAGATTGGCCATATAGACTGTTTAAATGAAATAAACTAATTATGTTTCAGTGGAGCAAGATGTAGTGACTGTTACTAAATGAGAATTTAATCTAGGAAAAGAAGAAAACATAAGAAAGAATCTTAAGATTTCCCCACCTTGACTCCTTTTGGTATAAGGGGGAGGGGAGGAGATATATTGTCAGCTTTTCAAAATTCAGTTAATCAAGCTGGGTCTTGAGAATGAAGTTGTATAGCTGTTATAGTGTCTATTTCCTGACTTGGCCTATATCAAAGGGTTGACAGTATATACTGTAAAATCAGGTTTCATAATAATTTTGTCAAAGGGATATCCATTTTTTCATTATGCAGAGTGCATTTTTTTCCATTGCAAATTCAAGATACAGAGTATCAAATGCCAGTTATTGGGTATTAAGTTCTAAGGATAATTTTGAGTCTATTAAATGTATGCACTCAGGTTTGTAGAACAAATGCATCCAACTGTTCTGTGAATCTAGCTCTGAATTGCTCCATTACATATTGCCCCTGACCATAGAGTAATTTTATAGTCTTTTATAATAAATTAGTAGGATTTTCTTACTTGTTTCATTTTGTCAGAGTCTTTTATAAATAAGATATGATAAAAAGGATTTACATAAACAGAAAATAATAAATTCTGCACTGATTTTTTTATCCTTTTTTAAAATGTTCCTGTTTAAACATGTCAATTTTGTTCAATTATCATTATTAGGTTGTATTTACCAATTAGGCTAAGCCATAGTTGAATAAACCACACTTGTCTTGTTTCATAACATATTAAGTTATAATTGATAATTGCCAAACTCCAAAGATTGCTTTTGGCACTGATATTTAACCTAAAATAAAGCAAACCAATTATGGAATATCAAATTGTATTAGCTGCTATAAGTATTATTATTTCATACCACTAGGTATATATGAGTTGATTGTAATGTTCTATTAATAGGGAAATGCTGATTTTTAAATACAAATATTCCATGTGCTGATTAACTGAGAATGAATCAAAATTCAACCCCACTTTCAAATTAAACATCTTAGATACAACATATACCTTTTATTCGATCACGAAGTACACAAATGATGAATTTGTCCAATTTACAACCTGACTAAATGTAATTAGGTTTTTAAAATAGCTCTGCAAATTGACTTGTTTTTCCACTTCATGGTTGTGATAAGCAACAGTTGTGACTACAGGTGTCTTTATTAAAGTTTTTCTGAACAGTATGTTGCTCATCGTTCAACATTAGCTTCATCACAAACATAAGCAGAATTTTATCCATCCAGGGTTGGGACCCTGGTAAAAGCAAGTGTCTCAGCAAAGGCTCAGCAGCAAGTGTCTCAGCCACTTGCCTGATTGTTGCAGAGAACAGGAAGTTTGAAGCCTGATGCTTGATTGGCTCTGAGTAGGCTGTAGTTTACAGTAGATCTTTTCTTATTGTTAATAGCCATCAGACTTGTTGAAAATCTAAAAATCTGCCAGGATTTCTTCCCTATTTCAGTGGTGGGATTCAAATTTTTTTACTATTGGCTTTGTGGGTGTGGCTTGGTGGGCGTGGCAGGGGAAGGATACTGTAAAATCTCCAGTCAGAGGTGGTATTTGCTCTTCTCCGAACTACTCAAAATTTGAGCTACTGGTTCTCCAGAACTGGTCAGAACCTGCTGAAAACCACCTCTGATCTACTTGATTTATTAGATTCAACTCTGGCAACTTAACAGTGTCAATAAACATGAAAACAAGGAATTAAAAATGAAATGTAATATAAAATATAATATAGTTTCCAAACATTAAAAACCAGATAGTGTACATAACAATAACAAGAGCAATCAAGACCAACCAACATATACATAGCCACTGAAGGCAGATCCATCTTGATCATGAACTCCTGAGCTGTCCATGAATCCCTGCCTGAGGAAGGCACATTAAGGTCATATTCCAGATATGGCTTCAAGGGGCTCAAGTATTGAAGTCACTAAACAGCTGGGAGATTGCTGTAGCAGCAGTAGTCGTACAACCTCATGAGCAGAGGCTCACAACTGGCTATCTGTGGAATGCTGCATCTTAAAGCTTACAAGATCTCTCTATTAATTATAGCCACCTTACTGTCCCTGCCCTGGGTCATGGCTGGTGCCATACTTGAAGCTCAGATGGCTCTATTTCTGAGACGGAGAATTTCCTGTGCTCAGAGTGGATACCACAGGTCTTGGTAATACAGTACAAACCAAGTCAGGTCTCTCATTATAATGGTGGAAAGCAGAATGAAGATAAAACATTAAGTTCACCTTTCCCAAGTGTATCTCTTTCTCCCAGCATCTTTCCTCCTGTCCATCACTATACAATTCAACCATTGGTAGTTGTGCGTTGGAATTCTGAAATGTTATGATACTGTAAGACTTTAAACTTCCCTTCTTGGAGGTGGCTCAGGAGTTCTTGGTCATCATGCTGTGGACCTAACACAAATCTAGGTAACTGTCACAGCTTTTTTTTTAAAAAATCTCAGAGTAATGGTGATTGAAACTTAGGAGTGTTGCCATTGCTCCATGTTAGCCTTGGAGTTCTCCAATTTCCCATCCCATTTGCCTGCCTCTGGGCACTTTACAAATAAACAGTAAAATCTAATAGACGCTCTTTAAAAACAAAGTTAAAAAGAACAAATGCAAGAGTTAAAATGCAGAGGATACAACTTCAGCCCACCAATCACCTCCAGGGTTACATGGCACTTTTGGATCCCCCAGCCCAATTGGCAGAGCCAGATCTTAACACGGTTTTGGAATGCCATGTATGAAGGACCTGAAAGAACAGAGGTTTAGGTTCCAAGAAAAGAAGCTCTAGGTCCGTGATGGCAAACCTATGGCACAAATGCCACAGGTGGCATGCAGAGCCATTTGTGTGGGCATGAAAGCCCCAGCCAAACTTACCTGCACTGCGCATGAGCATGCCTCCCAGCTGATTTTCAGCCCATTTGAGGCCATTTTTGCCCTCCTGGAGGCTTGAGGGAAGCCTCTGCAGCTTTGGGAGGCTGAAAAACAGGCCTTCCAGAAATACTGGAAGTGCCAAAAAGGGCCTGTTTTCAGCCTCCTGATCTGCAGAGGCTTCCCTCGAGCCTCCAGGAAGGCAAAAACGGCCTCAAATGGGACGAAAATCAGCTGGGAGGTGCATGCCTGCGCAGTGTAGGTGGGGTGGGTGTTGTGTGTGCATGTGCAGGGGGTGTGGGGTACATTTCATTGTGGATGCTGGCATGTACGTGCACGCTCTTTCGCCACACCACAACAAAACGGTTCGCCATCACTGTTCTAGGTTCTGGTGAAAGGTTGTGAGCATACTGATAACACAAGACATCTACACAGTTTTAGTGAGCCATAGTTCTATACAATGCCATTTCCCCCCCAGTTACTCTTTCTATCCAAAGGAATGAATGTTACAGTAACTGAGTTCTTAGTTTGGAGATCAATTCTCCTTTGCTGCTTCATTTCCTGTCTAATTTAAGAAAGTAACTGAGATCTTTACAAGCACATTTAATTATTTTTGTTTGGATGTGGCCATATTCTCAAGGCTGAAAACTACAGTGACTGGCAAGAGGGTTTGGGTTTTTTTTGGCCACAAATCATTCATAGTTTGGAATGCTTGATTAAGCATGAAATAGACTGTGGTCTCCAAAGCACAGACACACGCATTTCAGCAATGAACATAGTGGGTCTTTATTTTTGTTTTTTGAGATTGGATATATCTCCAAGCATGTTACTTTTCTTGCTTCCAGGACACGTTTATACAGGGATAATTGAAGAATACAATTTGCAATCAGCTGCAGCCTGAAACTGCAAAACAATATTTACTATATGATAAACATTGTGTATGAAGCTGAAAATAAATTTATATATAAATAAATGATGAAAAAAATATTTTTTATTAATTTATTTATTTATTTTTCTCAATTGCTTACAAGATAATAGGTATAAGTAAAAACATAGTTATGAATACATGGATACATATAAGAAAAATAAAAAAAATGAAAGAAACAATAGGACAGGGACAGTAGGCACGTTGGTGCGCTTATGCACGTCCCTTACAGACCTCTTAGGAAAGGGGTGAGGTCATATACTTTGAAATAGAGGTATAGCAGAGCTAAAGATAAAAATATACTTTTAATACCCCACTAATCATTCTTTTTCCAGGGGCAAACTTTTCAGAGCAGAGCATATTCCTCACATGCAAATGAAGCCAGTTTTATTCCCCAGCTTCTCCAGCTGAGAAAGATTTTCTGTCCACAAATTCACACTGACAACAGTGAACTTAATAAAGTAGAAGTCTGACTCAGTAATAAGGGATGTTTCTATATTGTATGGCCTCTGGTAAAGCTACTGAGCCCTCCCCAGGAGAATCTCACTGTAAATAATAGGGTTCCTTGCTCTGTGTGTGTATTTGTGATAGTGTAGCTTAGGTCCTATGATTATCCAATACTCTGTTACTTTAAGAAACCAGTGTGTATATTGTACCTTTTCAGAAGCTGCCAGAACTTTCAACTTCGTTTAAATGTGTACTAGCTGGAGCAAAGCTATCACTGTTTCTTCTTTATTGTTTCAGGGAATTATTATATATTATCCTCTTCATAATAATTATGTAATTTGTGAAGAACCAGAAAGCGACTTTACATAAAGTATCACCATCTGTTATTCTGTCATCCAGCTCCAATTTATCTCAAGGGAGTTGTTGCTGTTCTACCACTGGGTCATCATATAGAATTGCAAACAGGAAATAACGCTATTTCCATGCTTGGATCTATTGTTGATTGAGTTCTTGTTGGGCTGACTCATGTACAGCTTGCCCATTATCATATGTAGCTTGAACTTTTCTCAATTAAAAACCTCAACATCTTTTGCACAGAATCAGTATCAAAATGCAAACTGGAAAATGATTAAGCTTCTTAATTCAAAGTGTGTTCTTTGCATGCATTTCCTGAAAATGTTAGATAACAACGGTCATTTTCAATTCACTTTCCTACAAATGAAATGTGATGCTCATAACAAAGGCACTAGGTATATTTTCAGGGATGTTGATTATACCTGTTACAAGATATCTGACTACTTTACTACTGGTAAATGCTGTCACTGTCATAAAAAGGGAGATACTGACATTCAATTATTGCTGAATAGAAAAGCACTGTAGACTTGCTACCAGAAGCAACTTCTCCTACATCCTCCTGAAACCTCATACATTCCAGATATGTTCACTGGGATTTCTCTAAAATGCAGTGCCAACACATCTGGAGATGTGTGGAGCAGGACTGTCAAACTCCCAGCTCGCATGCCGGATGCATTACCTGCTGCCACACCCATGCCCAGTTTACTGAAGGGAAAAAAGTCCCAATATGTCATGTGACACTGCCATGATGATGTGAATTTGACATCCCTGGTGTTGAGGAAGTCTATTTCAGCATTTCTCTTCCTTGATTTGCTTAAAGGGAGAAATTGTATTGACTATGTTAAATGTTGAATATTGTCTTGTTAGTACATGAAATTTTGTTGAGGGCTGACCCAAGGTTAATTAAAACATCTGCCATTGTATTACTTGGTCTACCTTGTATTCTGGCCCCTATTGTTTGTCTATCAATCACATAGCTGGACATTTTCTGGAAATTTTGAGATAATTTTTGGATAATCCATTTCTGGATACCACTTTCACAGGGTTCACAATGTTATTTTTAGCATATATCATTGTACTGGAGATGTTGATACTTTTATCAGTTTCCCACAATTATATTTGCCACCATAATTGTTATGATATCTAATTTGTAATACCTTCATGAAATAAAATCCATTTCCATGGATCACCATACCTCCTAATCAGACATATGGACATTAGTTATTATATAGGCAGTTATGTAAATCTGCTTGGGAGTCATTACAAAGCTGAACACAATGTTAGCATGGGTCAAGGTTTCACTTTTGTAAGTGAAAACAAACTGATTTATGCTACTTTGATTTTAGCTGCTACATAGACAGTTGAATAGATATCTGAAATAAGTATTTCTTTTTTTTTTTTACAAACTTTATTCAGTTTTTCACATTAAAAACTTTTTAGTGGACAACATGTTTCAGGTCATCGACCCTTTACATACAAATATGACAGCAATTATACCATTTGATATATGATACTTAATTCTATTATTACCTTTTCCATTCAAATTTTCAGTAAAGAGAGAAAGCAAACTCCAATTAATTCTAGCCTTTTTCATTAATTCTCAATCGAAACATCTTTTTTGTTTCATTTCAATTATTTCAAATATAATCCTTTAATATTTAATTTTAAAATAAAGATAAGATGTGTTTGCCTAATAATAATAATAATGATGATGATGATGATAATGATAATAAATAAGTTCCAATGTCTTTCCCTTGCTTTTATATAATCTACTATTAACTTATTAATTTAGTTGTTCTTCAGTGTGTCATATTCCGCTTTCCATTACACATTCTTTTTATATAAATTCATAGATTAATCCATATTTTAACACTAAAAAAAAACAAGTATAAGGTTTCCGCCCTTTTAACTGTTTGAGTGTGACACACAAATGATTAAACTATACCTTTAATTCCCTCATCTTAATTCGCCAATAACCATTATGTTTAAGAATTGGGGTTTTTAAAGAATATTTAGACATAATTAAGAATTGGAATTCCACCTTGGATTCCACAGGCATATTTGCCCCCCACCAATTTTTTAGATAAGAGTTATCAGGATCTAATAATTTACCAATTTTCTAAATTATTTTATTATTGGCAGAAATAATTCTTATTACCCCTTGCTCACCCTGCCAGAATCCCCCTTTTTAATTCATACAACCCTTATTCTGAAAAAAACTTTTTTTCAACATTTTCGACTATTTCTTGTATTTTCTTTATCATGCACTCTGTTTCTTACTGCTTCTCTCCCCTCTTTTCCAACCATATCTTTTCTCATTCCGAGTTTTATATCTCCTCTGTTTTCTTAATATCTTCCTTTCCCCTTTTCTTATAGGTCTTTCTGCCTTTCCTGACTTCACAGATATTCCCTTTTGATTGCCTTTTCTTAAAAATCTCACTTTAACTCTGCTTTTCCCCACTTATTTGTAAGTGTTCTTTTGTGTTAAGTTGTCTATTTTAAGGATGTCTTCCTATGAGTCGATTTTTCTCCTCTGCAGCTCTTTCTTCTTGTTGTTCAATCGCCATTTCCATTTTTTTCTAACCAGAGAGCAAGTGATTCACCTCTTTCCTTGTAGTAAATTCTCTTATATTTTTTAAGTTCCCATTTTTAACTTCTCGAAGAGATAGTCATCATTACACACTTCTTCATATTTTTTGATCGTTTAAAGTCACAAAAGAACACACTTTTACCCTTTCCTTCTTTCTTCTTCAATTTTCTAAAGTTCTCATTTTCCAGCCCCAAGGGCTCTGTACCAACAGACATCAGTCAATCCCACAGTCAGTCTTTCCTTGCTTTTTTTATTTATTCGGTTCTGCTTTCACTTTCTAAGATTTCTTACTTTGTTTCCAACTATTTACTTTCATGTTATATCGCCACACAAGTTATTCAGAAACAGGATGCTTTCCTTTTTGTTCAAAAGGGTGGCACTCCTCCTATTATACAAAGTCCTTCCACCTTTTCTCCCTATTTTTTTTATTTAGGGTTTTTCGACCTCATCATTCCAGCACAGTCCAGTTCCAATTTGTAAACTTTATTATTTATTATTTTTTTGACAATCTTATAAGTCCAGCTTTATTTTTACTGCCTGTTTATTCCCAAAAATATTTTTTAGTCA
This sequence comes from Laticauda laticaudata, assembly GCA_004320025.1. NCBI lineage: Eukaryota > Metazoa > Chordata > Lepidosauria > Squamata > Elapidae > Laticauda > Laticauda laticaudata. The sequence continues at coordinate 1,399 of BHFT01002038.1, read as the reverse complement.
ATTTAATTAAATCTTTAGTTCCAGCTTTTTTCCTTTCCCGGCTCGAAGCCGCCGCTTAACTGTTCAACAAATATTTTCTTTTTTTTTTTCCTGTCCCTTTGTAATTTCGCTGCTCACTTTTCTTTTCTTAAAAGTTTCCATGTTACCTTAAATCCTGGGTATTTTTTGTTTAGATTGTTTAGTTGTATTGCCCAGTTGTCCCGGTTCAGATGTTATCCACCTCTTTCTTCCCTCCTGCACAAATCTTCATCAAACTGAGTCCCCCTTTTTGGGGTGGCCATTTTAAACCCCCACTGCAGTTGTCTTTGGGGGGAAAAAGACCAAGCCCAGGGGGAGAGATGCGGCTCCCCTCAATCTGGCTTGCGACTTCCCCTTACTCCACCACCCCTCCAAGGCAGCTTCAGCCCCTAATCGTAATGATCGGAGCTCTCCAACAAAAGAGCACGGACCATAGCCTCAGAGAGTCGCGATCTATAGTCTGTCAGTGAGGAGGCTTCTTCTTTCACCTTCTTCCTGATAATAAGTATTTCTCTTGAACCCATTATGGGCTGTCCACAGAAAGGGCAGGATCAAATGTGTCTAAATGGCAGATGTGACTGGGATTAAGTCTTATCCCACTGCAGATGCCTACCTTCAATTTGGCCCTTTGTATAGATCAGTGATTCTTAATCTCAGCAATTTCTGGACTTTAACTTCCAGGCTGGCTGAAAAATTCTGGGAGTTGATGTCCACAGATTTTAAAGTTGCTGAGATTAAGAAATAATGATATAGAGTTTCAAGTGAGTTGTCTTTCTTTCTTTATCCTACCTGAATCCCACACCTGTTCCATTTCTGTGGCCTATGTTAGTCTCTTTCCCCACCTTACATTGCTATTAAAATTCAATGAGAAATCATCAGTGTTCAACCATGGAGTTATTCAGGAAAGATTTAACTCAGTTTTAAAGCCCTACGTGTGGAAAGCCTCAAGTAGACTTAGTTTTTTTAACTTCAGTATAGCTGTTCTAAACTGGGTGTGTGAAGTAAAGCCAAAAATTTCATACTGTCAGTCTTCATATGGCTCTTGGAATGTGAGAAAGAAAGAAAGAAAGAAAGAAAGAAAGAAAGAAAGAAAGAAAGAAAGAAAGAAAGAAAGAAAGAAAGAAAATTTCTGATTATGAAAATATTGCCTAGCTTGATTTGCACTATTCGTTTTTGTTGGGATATATGTGGTCTATTTTGATTAATGTTTATATGAAATAATATTCCTATATGTGTTATTTTTAAAATAGTACAATTTGATGAAAAAGGAGACATTTTGAATTTGGGGGGAGGGGCCTTTAAAAGTTAAGGCCCTGTCACACTGCCCAACGGATGCAAAACGTTAGTAAAAAGGACACAACGGACGAGAAAAATGTTCCAT
>BHFT01002037.1:0-17878 GCA_004320025.1 Laticauda laticaudata | reverse complement strand
TACACCATAGCATTTCCCACGTGGTCAGTGAGCAAGGAGTGAATATTGAAACAGGCTCACATCCTGGAGAAGGGGATCTCATGACTTTAAAAAATTGGGGTTGCCTATAGTTTCTGGCTGCAATTTGGCCACTCTACAAATATAATTCTCAGTGTGAATAACATATTTATGTAACATTCATTTTTTGTTCTGAATGATTGTACATGGAAACAAGAGAGTCTATGCTCATAAGCAATTGAAATTAACCTGCAGAGAGGTAGTCGTGATATAAGATACATAAACACTGTACCAGGATGATGTTAAGGATCTTAATTGGGATTAAAGAGATGTAGATTCAAGTCCTTCTGGGCTCTGACCAGTTCTGGAGAACCAGTAGCGGAAATTTTGAGTAATTTTGAGAAATTTTGAATCGGTAGTGAAAATTTTAGAGAACCGGCAAATACCACCTCTGACTGGCCCTGCCCCCATCTATTCTCTGCCTCCCAAATCCCACCTGATTGGTTGGGTCTTCTTTTGTTGCCCTGCACATGAAAACAGAACTGGAAAGCAGGTTAGTGGTGTGGGGAGCGAATGGGGATTTTGCAGTAAACCTTCCCCAGCCACGCCCATCAAAGCATGCCCACAGAACTGGTAGTAAAAAAATTTGAATCCCACCACTGAGTCCTTTCACAGCCGAAAAAGTCTCATGGCTGATTAGAAATGGCTAATCTAATTAGTGACTACAGAAATGGACAATGTGTTAGCATTTTCACTTTATCAAACCATTAACAAAATGTTTTCTGCATTTAGTTGATTATGGCCATGATCCAGAAGATGTTATGGGCTTTTCTCATTATCATGTTAATGTGCATTTCTCTGGTCCTTAGGTCAGTAGGCTCTTGTCCAATACATCCTAGTGCAGATGAGCTTGTAGCAATATTTTTTTTATCCATTCGCTTCCAAAATCAACTCCTGCTGAAATGTTTCCAGGCTGAGTGACTTCAAGAAAAGCTGGTGAATTGTTCTCAGTGTGCATAGGGTTGTTCCCAGGGTGTGGTCAAGATGATGGCCACAAGGTTGCAATCAAACTTTATTTGGTTTTTATATGCGCTATTTGTAAGATGCATGGAAAGCATTGGCAGAGCTTTGATCTTCCTGTTGAAACTGCCATATTGACATTTTTTTTACCACATCCTGCAGACTTCCCTGTTGTGCATTTGTTTCTTGATTTTACTAATTAAATTCACAAGGTCAAAGCTGCTTAAGCTAATGTCTTCTCCCACCTGTAGAAGAGCTTCCAGGCTGGGCAGGATTGGCTCCCACTTTTTCTTGAAGTGCTGAAACCTTGTCAAGATGATTCTTTATTTCATTGAAATAAGTAGCTGCTCAAACTATTTTGGCTGAAGAAAATTTTAGTCACTTTATAACATTAATAACTAACAATATCTTGTATACTCATTTGCTTCTCCATTTTCCATTGTTTCCCTTAAAACAATAATTATAACAATAGTTTAATGCTTGGTCATGGTATGTGTAAATGACCTTGGCAGACAGGAGGAAGAGCTGAAGACAATGGTCAGAAAAGAGGCAGCTGAACCCAAGAAGCCCTGGAGCTTGGCAATTGTCTCAAAAGGGAACCCTTCCTGGTTTTTTGTACTATAAAGGCAAAGCAGGAAAGTTGAACTTGAAAATTTGTAAGATCCTGTTAATGTAACCTTACAATAATATCAGAGTTAGTATTCTTGTTTGTGCCTTTTGTCTGGACCATTTCCAAAAGGTTGACATGTTCTATGGGTATGTTTAAAAATGTAGTACACATCATATCATTCATGAATTGCTTACTTTTAAGATCATTATTTGTAATACTTCATATTTAATACAAAGTTTAAATTGCAATATTCAGTTGGAAAGCAATCAACCCCCCCGAAAATTTATTTTGCTGATTCTGACAGCTTCATGGAAACTATTCCCATTAAAGCCCCTGTCCCATTGCATCAATGGATGCAAAGAGGATGTAAAATGTTAAAAAAAAAGCTTGCCATCCATTGGAAAACCTGATGCATCCGTTGTGTACTCACTGCATACGTGTTTCATACGCTCTATCCCTCCAGCATCCGTCCACTGAGATTTCACTGGGAGATTTCATCCCCAAAGAAGTTTTGAGCTGCACAAAACTTTGTGAATGGATGAACTTTCCGCCACGTACGATGTACATCCGTGACATATATGGGCAACAAAGGTTCTATGTCTGTTATCATCCATTAAACATCCGCTGTATCCTCTCAGCATCCTCTGGACATCCTCGCAACTCACATCCACTGCAGCTGGAAAATGGAAAGAGGGAGAAATGAAAGGTACACGGAACGTCCACACCAGCATGTAGCACGGAAATAGAAAGGATGTAAGGCATATGCATCTCGTATATAAAGGATTAAAACAGACAAAACGTTTGTATCTTGGATTGTATCTCAGATATTTAGGATGTCTGGAGTATGTCTAGAGGATGTAGAAGGACACCTAGCAGAAAACTGATATTTCCTATAAAAAGGGGGAGGAAATCACCTGGATCTCAGTAGGAATCCAGCAGCCGTGGTGTACAGACCCTCTTCACCCTTGGTCTTGCTCCTCCACATCAATCTATTGTTCTCCACCATGGATCATGACACAATCCGTATGGTGGCTGCAATCATTCATCACCAGAAATCAAACCCTGTTCAGGACTATTTCACCTTTTATACACAAGGAAAAGAAGGAGACGTCCAAGAGCTGTGTGGGTCTGAGGATGGATACGGGAGAAGAATGGAGTTTGGACCTCTATGACCAGTTGATGGTGGAGCTGAGGAATGAAGAACACTCATGCATTCCATCACTTCATGAGGATTGCCACCAGCTATGTTTAACGAACTTATTACAGTGTCTGAGGACCCAGGTTGAACAAGCGAGCAGCAACTTCCGTCCAGCCTGGACCCTGGACTGAAGGTGGCACTGACTCTTGTACCACCTGGCCTCTGGAACCACATACAAAAACATGCAGTATGCCTGGAGGGTGCCACACAACAGTATCAGCAAAGTGGTCAGAGAAGTGGTGCAGGCCATCATCGAAGAATACGTGGAGGAGCTCCTCCAGTGCCCACCACTGAAGAAGGCTGGAGGAAGGTTGCAGAACAGTGGTATCAGAGGTGGAACTTTTCCAACACCGTTGGAGCCATAGATGGGAAGCATGTGGTCTGAAAGCTCCAGCCAACTCAGGTCCTCTTATTGCGGACTACAAGGGCTTCTTCAGTATCATCCTCTTTGCCATGGTTGATGCTGATTACAAGTTTCATGTACATCGATGCTTCAGGCAATGGATCAGCTTCAGATAGCAGGTATCCAACGTCAGTGCCTCAAGGATGGGCTGGAATGCAAACCTCTCATGGGTTTTTCCAGATTCCAGACCCTCTACCCAGACAAAACAAGATGTGCCCTACTTCATCATTGGTAATGACGCCTTCTCCCTCAGAACCTACCTTCAAGAAGCCGTACAGTTCAAGATACCTCCGTACCACCGTGAAGAGATGATCTTCAACTACAGGCTGCCAGGGCAAGGACAGGTGGTGGAGAATGCCTTTGGCATCCTGGCCAACAGGTTTCCAGGTACTTCTCACCACCATGCAGCATCACCCACAGACTGTGAGAGACCATCATGGAAGCTTGCTGCATCCTGCACAATCTCATGCGCACCCGCTACCCAGTGTTTGCAGAACAGACTTGTCGACCATCAACAAGGGAATGGGGACATGGAGCCTGGTGAATGGAGGCAAGGACAAAACCTGATAGACACTGTGGATGTACAAGTCCCCAACAGAGCTTCACATGAAGGGAAGAAGCAGCGCAACCTCCTGAGACACTGGTGCAATCCCCAAGCTGAGCAGTGGAATGGCAAGACAGGATGGGTAGATTGTTAATGGATGCTTCCTTGAAGCTGTGGCATAACACTGATGAGATTGTACATGTATGTTGAGTGGCCCTACAGAATAGGGCATTAATAAAAGAGCTTTGTTTATTTTGAAATGTGTTGATCAATGAATAAATTGTTATTGATACAAAAGGTCCATTTGTTGGCAGCTGGGAGGTGGACCATATATTCCCACTATGCTTGCACTGGAGGTTTATCTAATCCCACAACTATCCTTATCTATCCCACAACTATCCTTATCTATCCCACAACTATCCTTACCTATCCACAAGCATGCAAAGGCTTAAGCCCATGTCACACCGAACTAACGGATGCAAAGAGGATGTAAAATGGACAAAAAAGCTTTGCCATCCGTTGGAAAATGCGATGTACTCACTCCTCCGTTTTTGCTTCCTCCTATCCATCCAGCATTGACGTTTCATCCGCTCCGAAAGTTTTGAACTGCCCAAAACTTTTGCGCGGAAAATGTATCCCAGTTCGTCCATTCCTACATCCGCTATGCATCGCGCTACGCATCCGTTCTGCATCCGTTACACATCTGCTATATCCGCTAGGCATCCTCTCTATACATCCGCGCAACTCACAATCCGCTCAGATGGCAGGGAGGAAGCGGAAACGGGATGCGGAACAGATGCAGAACGGAATGCAGAACAGATGCCAAGCGGGATATTAAGGATGTCTACAGGATGCCTAGAGGATGCTAGAGGATGCAAAGGGACACCTATACTGCCTATGAAAAAGGGGGAGCAACTCCACCTGCATCTAAACTTTCAGAGAACAGCAGCCCTGCTGTGCAACCTCTGCACCTTCATCTGATCTTCTTCTTCCACAGCATCCAGTCATGTCCACTTGTGATCACAACACAGTCCTTTTGGCGCCACCATCCTTCTGCAACAGTGCAAAGCCATCTACAAGGCTCTGTGAACTCTACTACGGGAAGAAAAGGAGGCAGCCAAGAAGCATCTGGGTTCGAAGATGGATCGCAGAAGAGCAGTGTACGGACTGTACAACAAGCTGGTGGTGGGAGCTCAGGAATGAGAGACACTCGTGCGTTCCCAGAACTTCATGAGGATGCCTCCAGCCATGTTTGACGAAGTGTTGCATTGGCTGACACCCAGGTTGACCAAGCAGAGGACCAACTTCCATCCCAGCCTGACCCTAGGCTCAAGGTGGCACTGACTCTGCGCCACCTGGCCTCAGGGACCACCTACAGGAGCATGCAGTACGGCTGGAGAGGTGCCACACAACACCATCAGTATTGTGGTCAGAGAAGTGTGGCAGGCCATCATCGAAGAATACCTGAAGGAGCTCCTCCAGTGCCCCTCCACGAAGAAGATGGAAGAAAGTTGCAGAGCAGTGGTATCAGAGTGGGAACTTCCCACACACTGTTGGAGCCATCGATGGCAAGCACGTGGCCTGTAAAGCTCCAGGAAAGTCAGGGGTCCACTTATTTCAACTACAAGGGCTCTCTTCAGCATCGTCCTCTTCGCCATGGCCGATCTGACTACAGATTCATGTACATCGATGCTTCAGGCTACGGGTCATTTTCAGATGCCCAGGTATACAACGCCAGTGACCTCAAGGAGGGGCTGGAAGGCAACCTCATCGTGGGCTTCCCAGATCCAGACCCCCTGCCCAACGACATGCAAGATGTGCCCTACTTCATCATGGGGGATGACGCCTCTCCCTCAGAACCTACCTCATGAAGCCCTACACTTCAAGATACCTCACCCGTGAAGAGAGGGATCTTCAACTACAGGCTGTCCAGGAAGCGGCGGGTGGTGGGACCTCCTTTGGCATCCTGGCAAAGTTCCAGGTACTTCTCACCACCATGCAGCATCACCCAAGAGCTGTGAGGAGGATTCGTGGAAGCTTGTTGCATCCTGCACAATCTCATGCGCACCCGCTACCCAGTCTTGCAGAACAGGCTTGTGGACCATCAACAAGGCAATGGGACAATGTAGCCTGGGGAATGGAGGCCAAGGGTGAAACCTGATAGACACTAAGGATGTGCAAGGCCCCAACAGAGCCTTCACGTGAAGGGAAGAAGACATGCGCAACCTCCTAGAACACGGTGTGCAACTCCCCAGCTGGAGTGGTGGAGTGGGCAAGACAGGATGAGAGATGCTTAATGGATGCTTTCCTTCAGCCTGTCTCATCACACAGATGAGATTGGGCCATGGATGTTGGGTGAGCCTACAGTGAACAGGGCGTTGAAGAAAGAATTGTGTTTTGTTCACCATGTGTGGATGATTGATTACATTATTATTGATAATAAAGGGCCTTAGGTGGTGTGGCAGCTGGGAGGGTGGACCATACAGTCCCACTATGCTTGCACTGGAGGCTTGTGTCTATCCCACAGTATCTTAACCACCCCACCCACCACTGCTATCTTAACACATCCCACAAGCATTTTAAGGCTTAAACCATTTCTAAAAGTTAACACCGGACTTTATTGAAAAAAAGAAATGAAGCAAGTGTGTGAATCGAAGATAAACTTATTGAACAACAAGCTGTAAAACAAAAATGACCAAGTCAATTGTCCACATGTAGCCAACTACCTGGTCTCTGGCACTCTTATATGTCACTCGGAGGTGTTGACCAGTCTCAGGGATGATGGGTCCAGATGCTTGGTGGTGTGGTGTTGCTGGATTGCCTGGCCCGAGAGGACAACAGGGGACAGGTGTTTAGGAAGGTGTCGGACAGCTGGCTCAGCCCCGTGATGCTGAAGGGTCCTTACTCCATGCCATGGGTGTCAGCCAGTACTGATGAACAGATTGTACTGAGGCCAGGCTTGGCTGTGGGGTGGAGGAAGGAGATGTAGTGGGGCTGTCTGCTCTGCAGCTGGGTGAGGACTGCATGGGTGGCATCATTGGCGTGGGTGGCATCGCTGTCATCGGTGGCATCATTGTCGTGGGTTGGCATCGGTGGCATCAGTGGGACCGGTGGCAACGGTGTCGCCCGTGACTCTGTGCCTGGACTGGGAAGGGCTGCTGCCTGTGCTGCTGCACCTCCTGGTAAGCCATAGCCCTGGATGTGAGGGCCTGTGGGAAGCCTTGGAACCGGAGGACATCCCATTGGGTGGAGGAGCAGACCTGGACTGGGTGGGAGCAGGTTCCTCTGGATCTGGGGGTTGTGAAGCAGCTCCGTTATCTGGTCCTTCACCACCTGGTACTGGTGATCCGCCATGTCCTTGAGGTCTGGTTGACATAGGTGAGGGAAGGGCTTTGTGGTTGGAGGAGGAGGATTTGGTGTGGGACCAGCTGAGAGAGGAGATCTATGCTGGTGCGGATGGATGGTGTCCCTGATCTCCAGCAGGACAGTGTGGCTCTGCCCCTCCTTGCTGTTTGGCTCTCTGCCTTTCTGTGGAGGCGAGCTGGGGCGGGCTAGGACTGTGGTGGACTCAATGTCTCCTTTCTCACCGCACCAGGGAGTCCTCTGCACTCCCACCACGGTACAACCTGTCCACGGGTTCTCTGCCGGTTGGGGACGCTCCACAAGAAACCTGCCTGGAGACAGGACTGACGCTCGCCGAGAGGACTGGCTCTCAGCAGGCTGCCGGAGAGAGAGGTAGTGAGAGGGGCTGCTGGTGCTTCTCGGTGGTGGATCTCACCCTCCAGGAAGCTGCACCTGGCCATGACGTAGGTCTCTCTGTCTGTCAGCTTAACTGTGGCCTGGCCAGATTTCTTCAGGTGCAGCTTCCCGTACCACGGTGTGCATGTTGTTCCACCAGTGAGGAGCACCTCTGAAGTGTAACCCATACTCTCCGCCCTCTCTCTCCAAGCCAGCCTGCTTCCACTTGGCTGTCCCTGTACAAGCCGGTGTCCCTTCCACCACAGATTGGTCATTCTCTCTCAGCCACTCCAGCACCTCATTCTCGTACGCCTCCTTAATGTAGTATTGCTCCTCTCCGGTCCCTGTATACCCCTCTTCCTCCCTTTGGCAGGACCAGATGGGCCCTCATCAGAGGGGCTCCCAGGTGTAGGGGCTGCTCCTCCACACCACCAGCAGCAGCAGCACCAGACAGGATCATCATCATCATCATCCTCACCAGCAGGATCATATAATTCATCAGCAGCAGCAGCAGCAGCAGCGGCAGCACCAGCAGGATCAGCAGCAGCAGCAGCAGGACCAGGATCATCATCAGCCAGAGTTAGCAACAGCAGCGCCACTAAGTCAAGGAGCATGAGCAGGACGAGCAGGACGAGAGCAAACCAGGAGCACGAGCAGGACAAGAAGTCCAGGAGCATGAGCAGGGTCGAGCAGGACCAGAAGGACCAGGAGCAGCTTCAACAGAGTAAGCACCACAGAAGCCCCAGCATCAGCAGAAGCACCACCGCCAGGAGCAGCTTCAGCAGAAGACCCAGCAGAAGCAGAGTCAGGGGCAGGGGCGGGAGTTGGCCCTGTCCCTCTTGCCAGGGATGGCGGCAGTTGCTGAGGCTTTCACTCCCTCCCCATGGTTGTGGGGTTGCTGGCTGGCAGGGAGGCTGGCAGGCACCAAGGCTGGCAGGAAGCCTGGCAGGAAGCCTGGCAGGTAGGCTAGGCTGACAGGAAGCCTGCAGGAAGGCCGACAGGAAGCCTGGCAGGAAGGCAGGCAGGCAGGCAGCCTTCAAGGCTGGCTCGAAGGCAGGCTGGCAGCAAGGCCTGGGCAGACATGCAGGCAGGGCAGGCAAGGAACTTGAGAAGCTCAGCCAGCAGGTCTTTCCTCGGAATGGTGAACACATGCGAGCTGTGTCCCCTTTATATCCGCGTGGCTTTACGCAATACATCGGCCCCGCCATTCGCAATTAACGTCGGCATCCGTTTAGGCTTTCGCTGTGCATCCGCTAGGCTTCCACTGTCGATCCGCTTCATCCACTGTGCATCAGCTCTGCATCCGCTGTATCCGTTCCGCGTCAGCTTTGCTGAGGCCCCCCGGAAGCCCTGCGGATGTGCCATCCGCTCCCATCCGCTCCATCCGTGGGCTTCCGTTCCACATCCGTTTTCCATCCGCCTGCATCTTTCCACGTCCGTGTTTCCGCGCTCCGTTAGCAAATTTTTTGCCCCTTTTGAGAGCAGATAACAACGGATGCGAATATTTTGCTCATCCTCTGTGTCCTTTTGATCCGTTGGGCCGTGGGGGCTGTGACCATGGGCTTTAACCATTTTTTTCAAAGTTTTCACCAACGCTTTATTAAGTAAAGAAAATGAACCAAGTGTGTTAAGCAAAGAACCTTTATTAGTAACTGTCTTAAGTAAACTGTATGACTTTATTAAAAAAAGCAAAATGAACCAAGTAAAGTGTCTCTAAGCAAGATAAAATGAACAGGTAACAACTCAGTCTCTGGCACTATTCTCAGTCACTCTGAGTTCATGTCCATGGTCTCAGCTGTCAAGCGGGCCAGGGACTGTGGAGGGTGGCTGTGGCTTGAGTGCGAGTCTGAGGTTCCATTGGGGTGCTTGGCCTCGAGAGTACAACAGGGGGGATGTGTGTTCAGGAAGCTCTAGAGAGCATACTCAGTCCCATGAGGTTGAGAGGCCCTTCATCAAGTACCTGGGATGTCAGGCACAAGACTGATGACAGATTGTCCATTGATGGGGCTTGGGTATGGGTGGTGGAGGAAGGAGGAGTGTAGTGGGGCTGTCTGGTCCGCAGCTGGATGAGGTGTGGTGTCTGTGGCATGCGATGAACCTGGGCCTGGACTGGAAGGTCTGCTTCTGCTGTGGGAAGTCCTGGTAGTCATAGCCTTGGTAGGTGAGAGGGTGTTGAAAGCCGTGGAAGGGCTGTGACATCACCTGGGGTGGAGGAGAGACCTGGACTGGGTCCGAGACCCATCGCCTGGGTTGGAGCAGGTTCAGCTGGGCTTGAGGGTTGTGCATAAATGCTGTGATCTTTTTCTTCATCACCTGGTACTGGGCCTCGGGCATATCCTCAAGGTGTGGCTCACGTAGGTGAGGAAAGTGTGGTGGCTGGAGGATCCTCTGTCCAAGTGGACCAGCTGAGAGAGCAGTTCTCTGCTGGTCCTCATTGTGTCCTGATCTCCACAGGACAAGTGTGGCTCTGGCCCTCCAGTCTGCCTCTCTGCCTGCATCCTGTGAGCTGGGGGGTGGGGGTGTGGGAGGTGCGTTGGTCTCTGGTGGCTGACCTTCTTCCTCCATTTGTGACAGGGGATCCTCCAAGTCCTCCGGCATGGGGAGTGCAGCTGTCGGGGTCTCTGCCATGGGGCCTCTGAAGAACCTGCCTGGGCAGTGTACCTGGCTCCTAGCTGGAAGATGGACTGGCTGTCTGTGGGATGTCTGAGGGAGAGGGGTGTCAGAGGGGCTGCTCCTCGGGTGGCGGACCTCCCCTCACAGGAACTGTACTTGGCCCATGATGTACATCTCCCAGTCAGTGAGCTTGACAGTGGCCTGGCCAAATTTTTTGAGGTGTTAGCTTGCCATACCAGAGTGGTGTGCATGTGCTTCCACCATCCCAGGAGTACATCTGCAATGTAGCCCAGGCTCTCTGCCTTGTCTCTCCAAGCTGCCTGCTTCTTCTTGGTGTCGTGATACAGTCTATGGCCCTTTCTCAGAGGTACTCGTTCTTCCCTTAGCCATTCCAGCACCTCCTCCTCATGGTCCTCGGAAACGTGTACTTTTTCCTCTTCTCCCTTCTCCTTCCCTTGCCTCTTCCTCCTCTTGTTAGGGGCTTCAGCAGGGCCTTCAAGGGCTTGAGCAGCGAGGGCCTTCAGCAGCAGGGCTTTGAGGCCTTGGGGCTGGTCCACCACAGCAGCAGCAGTAGCAGCACCCAGCAGCACCAGCAGCACGCAGCAAACAAGCAGCACCAGCAGCACCAGCAGCAGCAGCAGCACCACCAGCCGGGGAAGCACCCACCCCACCTGCAGCAGCAGGCAGGAGAGCACCAGCAGGTTCAGAGTCAGTGCCAGGCGGTGGGATGGTGGTTCTGTCCCCCTCTTGCCCATGGCTGGCATGAGAAGGCATGGCTTTCTCTTCTTCCCTGACTGACGAACCATGGTGTTCTTGAAATGTATGTTCACAGCTCTTTCTCTGAATGCTGACTGCATGCAAGCTGCATCCTTTTATATCCACAGAGTTGATGCAATTCATACTCCCCGCATGCGCAGTGACCGCTTTGCATCCGATATACATTAGCTATGCATCCGCTTTGCTTCCTATAGGGCATCCGTGATGCATCCACGTCATCTTTGCTATGCAATCCCCCCTTCCACTATTGCGTCGCTTCGCAAAAAAAAAAAAAAAAAAAAAAATTTCTCCCCGGAAACCCTTCGGAGGTGTCATCCGCTTCCATCCGCCTGTCATCCGCTTAGGCCTTTCCTATGAACCATCCATTAACCATCCCGCTAATCCTACCACTGTGCCCATTCTTTTCTTTCTTTTCCGTTCTGTTTATGCAAATTTTCAACCACTTTTTGAGAAGCGTTTGACCAATGGATGGAGGCACCCCCGGAAAATTCCCCCGAAATTTTGCTCATCCGCTGTGTCCTTTATGCATATGTTTTGCGTCCGTTGGCCAGTGGGACAGGGCCTTAAGGGAAATATATGTGACACACTAGATCAGGTTCTAACTTATTGGTTGCATGAAACCTATAAGTAGTTGTGGTATCCTACCATATATCAGACTGTTAGCGGATGTCTACTCTGAAACAAGTATTATTAGCCTGGGTCTAAACTGCTTTATCCCATTCTATTCCATTCCATTTGTCCCTGCTTTAGGAGCAAAATTCTAATAGGAGCAGAATCTCATCCAGTGGCACAATTTAATTAATAAAGAAAGAAACATTATAGTTGTTCAGTTGTTAAATTACCCTGTTGAATAGTTTTAATAGCCTGTGGGATTCTTAAACACAGTTTTCTTAACAGTTTATTTCTAACTTCATAATGCAAGGAAATAAATTATAGAGATGAAATTTGTATGTGTGCCTGCTCATGTGTATATCTGTTTAGAACACTTTCTCTTCACAGCTGGAGCAAAGTAAGTATTACTACGAGGAGAACATTCCATTTCTGCTATCTTTCTGTTTGGTTTGGTTTGATTTGATTTGGTGTTGAGTCAGTGTGTTTTCTTCATTATTTGTGTTGATCTGAGATATTTGATATTAGTTTATGACATGTACAGTGTAATATAAAGCAGTGGTCCCCAACCTTTTTTGTACCAGGGACCAGTTTTACGCAGAAACACTTTTTCAAGGACCGGCAAAATCAATTCTTCCCCAATAGTAAAGGGCTTCTTAGCTTTAGCTAATATAAAATATATATTTTAATCACGATTATTCATTCTTTGCAACCCGGTACAAAATGATCCACGGACTGCTACCGGTCTGGGGGCTGGTGGTTGGGGACCCCTGATATAAAGTATTCTATCCCAATATACATACTACAGGTAGTCTTTGACTTTCAACAATTCATTTAATGACCATTGGAAGTTACAATGGGACTGAAAAAAGTGACATGACCATTTTTCACAGTTATGACCATTGCAGCATCCCCAAGATCATGCTATCAAAATTTGGATGCTTGGCAACTGACATGTATTTATGACGGTTGCAGTATCCTGGGGTGATGTGATCACCTTTTGTGACCTTCTGACAAGCAAAGTCAATGGGAAAACCAGATTCACTTAACAACAGTGTTAGCAATTTAACAAATGCAATGATTCACTTAACAAATGTGGCAAGAAAAGTCATAGAATGTGGCAAAATTCATTTAACAAATGTCTTACTTAGCAACAGACATTTTAGGCTCAGTTGTGGTCATAAGTTGAGGAGTATCTGTAGTTTGGGGATCACTGCAATAGGACGATCTTATCCAATGTCTAATGAAGTTTTGGTACTATTAGGGTTGCATTACTGTGTGACTATTTTTTAATAAGTAGCAATTTGCGTATAATAAGGGAATTAATAAATACAACATTTATGTAGTAAAGCTAAATGAATAACATTTTAAAAGATACAAGATTATTAACAATTTAATTGAGCTGATACTATGTTAGTATCTCTTATGAATTAATAATGTGGTCTATTTCTAATCTATGCTGTCCATTTGATTAGAATCTATTTGATTCAATCTCTGTATTTGTCTCTCTTTTTTAAAAAGATAAATCCAAAGCATGGTTTTAATTGAATACAGATCAGGCAGGGTTGATTGAGAAGTGGGTGGCAACAAATTCAGATCAGCACTGAATGTAGTCTAAATGTACTCTTTACTATTTTGGAACCTTACCAATACTTTTCTAGCATTGTCCACCGCTTAGTCACTACCACACACTTCTTTTCATCATCTCCTAAACTCAGAAGGGCCAAATCTTTGGGACTGCTGGAGAGTGGGCCTTGATATCCAACATGAAATTGATTTCTCCTTTAAAATGTTATATTAACTGTTTCCTAATATGATTTGATTGCTTATTGTGCCCTATGACTATTATTAAGTGTTGTACCTTATGATTCTTGACACTGCAAAATTATCTTTTATTTTATGTATACTGAGAATATTTTCACCAAGACAAATTCCTTGTGAGTTCAATCACCCAATAAAGAATTCTATTCTATTCTATTCTATTCTATTCTATTCTATTCTATTCTATTCTATTCTATTCCATTCCATCCTCTAAACTAGGTTTTTTGTACAAAACAGAACATATATAGGTTTAAAAAATAATCTGAAATGTGTTTCCATCGTAGCTGCTTCTTAAGAAACTTTTCTACATTCGTATACATTCATACTCTATGATAAAATGGAAGCACTTAGCAAAAAGAATTTCTCACCACTCATGCTTTACGGTCATCATCATTTTTGCAATCCATTAGTTTTTTTTCTCAGAGTTCCATGAAATCAGAACTAAATCACATTTTCCATGAATCAAAATCATTCTTTTTCAGTCGTTGTGTTTCAGCTGAACACCATGCAGAGTTTGGTAATGAGAAACTACCTCAGATCTCACTGTTATATTTTCAAGTACAATTTAAGGAAAACTCAAAGTTAGAAGCAGCAGGGTCCTCGGGTAAAACCATACAGAACCGCACAGTGGCTTCCTCACCTCCCCCCCCAGAAGGAAAACCAGGAGGAATAGGGGCCATAGCTCTATTTTCTATTACTTTACGCTCTCCCCTGCTGAAACTGTATTGACATTTTATATAGTTCAGAATTAACTGCCATAGGAAGCCATTTTGTTTCTCAGCTTTTTCCTTTTAGCCTCTTATCATTGTTAAATTGTATAAGAGGCCACTTTATTCCTTAATTACTGTCAAGGGGTTTTTTCTCTCTTTTACTCAGGAGACATATTACACACTTGGGTATAAATTTTAAAATCTTAGTTCTGCTTCAGTATCCTCCAGTATACTAGAAAGTCTTTATGTCTTCAAGTGATTGCTTGTTAAATTCTTTTTAGGAGACCATGAAGTATTGATGAGCTAATTTTTTCTTTAGTATTATTTAAAAACAAAAACAAAACTGCTTTCTGCATTTCCAAAAAGTATTGTTCTTCTATTCTCTATGCTATTTTTGAGCTACAAAGACACGGGAGAGTATCGTCTTTAGAAGAAGTTAATTGTTTTGCTGTATTCTGTAAGACAACATAAAGTTACCTACTTCCTGTTTTCCAAAAGCTTCTTCTTAGTGTATTTCTATCATACATATTCCTAGCAAACTATCTACTTATTTCCTAAGAAAACCCCTTTGTCTGGGTTTAATATTAAAATGAGTTAGGATCTGAGTGGAAGAACAGGATGATAGACTAGAGTGGAAGCAAAAGTAAAACAAAGCCACAAAATATATCCAAAATTGTTTCCATATCATTGCCAGGAGCATAATAGAGATGTGTCGATGAAACTGTCTGGAGGCAAACCTGAATTGAAGGAATTTTTGCCTTATTAAATGTTATAGTATGTTTTTGAATGCTTCCATCTGGCTTGGGTACAGCATTACATAATTACACCCTATGCTCAGCAAGACATTAGAGCAGTGTTTCTCAGCCTCAGACACATTTAGATGTGTGGATGTCAGCTCCCAGAATTTCCCAACCAGCATCTACACATCTTAAAGTAGCTAAAGTTGAGAAGCAATAAGGCATACAACTATTGGATATGAACCAATATTGCAGGGTGATCAGCATTGTTCTGTTCTTTATAATTACTGGCTGAATGTATAAAGACAGACGGATAACTCTACAAAGGCATCCATACAAAGTTTCTTTATTGGTTCATCAGGCATCCTCATATATAACTTACAGTTACATCGAGATTCATCTCAATGTCCAAATCTTTGCATAGCTGACTCCATAGTGTAAAAGGATGGTGACCTTTTCATCCTCATAATGAAGGAGCAAGGGGGTGAGACACCAGCATGCTGCTGGAATCCAGGCAAGAGTCAAGGAACCTCCCCCAAGCCATCAAGGGTCAATTCAGAGACCAGTCAGGATTACAGATGTGACCACATGACATGGACTACATTTCTATGATGCCTTAACTGCATTTACCATGATGCATTCCCTTAAGGGGAAAGCTCCCAATTCATAACTAACTATCCCAATTAACTATAAACTGTCTGGACAGCACAAGCACATTCTAACAATTAACTTTGACCAATCAGGATTGACCAATCAGGATTACAGATGCGTCCACATGACATGGACTACATTTCCATGATGCCTTAACTGCATTTACCATGATTCATTCCCTTAAAGGGACAGCTCCCAATTCCTAACTATCCCAATTAACTATAAACTGTCTGGACAGCACAAGCACATTCTAACAATTAACTTTGCCAACTGATTTCTCCTTGAAAAAGTTATCATTTATTTATTTTAATCCAAAGCCCTCAGTCATGTGCTGTTCTGCAGAAGAATAAAGTTGTAGAATCTTGCTGGTCTTTACCAACATATGATTCATAGAATTTTAACTGTTGACCTGACAGCTCTCAGTTGCAGGATCAAACATATAAATGTCAAATCTCTCTCTCTTTCTCTATCCCTCCCTCCCTCTCCTCTCATCTTACAGAGAGTCTTTTTCTATGCATAATTAATTATTATTTCCTATATTCTGTATCTCAGGGTTGTCAAACTTGTGACTTGTGGGCCGGATCCGTCACATGCTGGCCATGTCCATGCCCGATTTAGCAAAGGGTATAAAAGTTGTGATAAGTCACGTGATACTACTGTAATGACACAAGATTGACACCCTTAATGTGTGTGGAAACAGCTTCTGAAACATGAGTACTCTTCAAAATATGGGCACCAATATTACCCCAGTGTCCTGCTCCCACCAGCTTTTGTGCCAGTCTGTTAATCTTTCTTGTATCGCATGTGCTTTGCTTCATTCTGCAAATCATTACTTGGCTTTTAAATAGATTTTGTTACCTTTTGAAAAGACTTGATTATGTTCAAATTGACATATATTACCACTTTGCTGGTAGTAGACCAAATTAAGCAGGTGAAATTTTATTGATGCAGTAGAAAATTCTGAAAGATATATGTTGCTAAAATCAATTGTTTCTTTCAAAAGCTTTTTGTTTTTCTTCCTTTCTTCTTTTAGAATACATACATATTCAGATATTTAGAAGCCTATTATCCCAAATACTCTGTTTCTTGTTAATTGTTAACCAATCTGGTTCCAAATAAACATTCCTAAATGTTTCCTACTTAAATGAATGTTTCTTAAAAATGTTTAACAGTGGGTTTTATTTTTCTAATGTATCCATACAATTTGTGTAATGTTTTTCTAAAGACTCAGTATGATCTACAATTAAAATCACAAAACAAATACACAAACAAAATATTTAACAATAATTAAAGTTTGTACTCCAACGGTCTGGCTTTAATCCACTGATCTGAATAAGCCTCTAACATGTGTGTTATTTAAAATAGGAAATTTGTCAAAACACAATTGGATTCCTGGCTACATTTCTGCAAATGGCATCCGTGAAAAATCAAGGGCAAGCTACAGGGCATGTGTTGCTTCTGTTCCATCCGGAAAGAAGCGCGTGAGACTGGGTTCCAAACAACAAGTCTTTATTTCTAACCGCTAGGCAAAAGATATGGAACATAGTCCAAGCCGTGGCCAATGACACTTGTTTAATTCTTCCTGCCGCTTGGCGGCTTTCCGAATTGGTTCCTTTTCGGCCAATCAGAATGAGGGACTTGGAACCTACCAAGTTCCATACAGAACACCCCTACCCCTTTAGTTCAGTCCAACATGGGTGACGTAGTCACGCAGGTAGGTGGGGCTTTTTCTAGTTCTAGTTGACCTGCACGGCTCAGTCTTGTTTTGGTCTTCAAGCAGTTCAGACAGGATCGCTGCTTCTCTCGACCTTCTCCATAGAACCTCCTGGAAGGGTGAGTGAGCCATGCTGCTCCCACCTGAGTCTCTCAGGCCAGTTGAGATGGCTCCGCCACTCCTTCCTGGTTTGGCCGGGTTGGTTGAGCTGGCCTGGCTGCCACCTTCCAGGAAGACCTCACTTCGCTCTCTCCATAGCGTTGCCGAGCCACCGCAGAGATAGAGACTATCTTAGGTTTAATTGTGTAAAATGGTGAGTGCTCTTTTTTGTTGGTTAGTTGTCATTTTTGCAGACGTCCTTTGTTGTTTGTTATGGAGGTGTCGTTTCCCTTCTCTTATTTATTTGTACTCCCCTCCCCCCCGTGTGTGCTTATTAGCGAGTCGTCGAAATTTATTTATTTGCTTCTGTGGTGGTTTTGCTTTCGAGATTGCGGGAACGAGCTGGTCTATGTGCCGCTTCAATTCCCTCCCTCGTCTCATGTAGTCGTTGTACCAGCCTGGATTGTGATGGTGTGCTGCGAGTCAGTATGTACGGTCCCCGGTAAAGTTCTTGGCATAGACTAGGTCGCCGATTGCGAAGGTATCGTAACTTGCTGGAGGAGTCGGGGGCCTTGTCCCATGTGTAAGGTGGGGTGTAACCGTCCAGGGTAGGACCGCCATAGGTTTTCCTAACCAA